>CAUYLG010045691.1:0-38726 GCA_963573385.1 Cacajao melanocephalus | reverse complement strand
TGTGTGTGACGGGTGGCAGACGCCTGGTATGTGTCATCTTCTGGTCTATTATGACACCCTCTGGGGTCAGTATGGGGACTTGAGTGTTGTCAGACCACCCTTCATCCCTGCCTTCTGCAAAAACCCTCAACATGTCCAGGATGTGGACCTGGGTAGACCCCAGCTGGGGTGGGACCCTCACTGTCCCCCACCCGACCCTGCCAGAGCTGACTGGAGGACGTTCACATTCACATCTCTCCTCCTTCCTTTCTGTGCCTGTGGAATCCCAGCCTTCCATGATGGAAGCAGAAATAGCGCATCCTCCTTTTGCAGCCTCCCTGGCAACAGAACGAGCAGGTGTGCGTGGCGTTTATGCTCAGCAAGCCGAAACTATGGCCTTGGACATCGGGTCAAGTGTCAGGGAAACAAAGAGGCGGGCACAGTGGACGATGCTTTCTGGTGGTCTCGGCAGGGGCTGCAACCGCCAGCTCCCGGGGGGCAGTGGAGCTGCAGTAGCTGTGGGGGCGTCTGAGCTCCAGTCCCTGGGGATGTTGTTGATCTCGTGCTGTGGCCTCTGCTGCTCCCTGCTGGCAGCTTCTGTGTGTTTACCGGGCCAGTTGCTGGTGTGATTTTGACTGTTCTGCTCCTGTGGAATTCTGAGTCTGGGTTCTCCATCCTTTCTGTGGATTCTGAGAGCTAACCAATAAATACGTTTATTTTCTGCTTAAGGTCAGAACTGCATTACGTTTCTAGTAGCGAATGCTCCTGGTGGATACAGAGATTGGTACAAGGATTGTTTCCAGGCAATAGTTGCTCAGGGAAATGGAGGGCTGGGAAGCTGAGGTTGATTATCCGGGCCAGACTGGGGCTGAACGCAGTGAAAACCAGGGGTCTGGGGGATTCTGGCAGGCCTGCAGTGCAGTGATAACTTAAACAGTTGGCTGAGGTATCTGTTGTGGTAGATTGGAATGAAGTGCTCATTGATGGCGTTGACTGAAAAAAAGTCACAAAATGAGTTAATTTAACTTAAAAGGAGAGCTTGGGTCAGGCTCAGTGGCTCACACCTGTAATCCTACCGCTTTGGGAAGCCGAGGTGGAGGATCTCTTGAGGCCAGGAACTCTAAACCAGCCTGGGCATCACAGCAAGATCCCACCCCAACCAAAAAAAAAAATTAGCCAGGCCTGGTGACGTGTGCCTGTAGTTGCAGTTATGCAGGAGGCTGTGAGGGTGCCAGCTGTGAGGGTGTCACTGCACCAGCTGTGAGGGTGCCACTGCATTGCAGCATGGGTGACACAGTGAGGCGCTTTTTTTCCCCGTTTCCCAGGCTGGATTGCAATGGTGCAATCTCAGCTCACTGCAACCTCTGCCTCCTGGGTTCAAGCAATTCTCCTGCCTCAGCCTCCTGAGTAGCTGGGATTACAGGTGCCTGCCACCACACGCGGCTAATTTTTGTATTTTTAGTAGAAACATGGTTTCACCATGTTGGCCAGGATGGTCTCAAACTCCTGACATTGTGATCCACCTGCCTCAGCTTCCCAAATTGCTGGGATCACAGATGTGAGCCACCGCACCTGGCCAAGACTCTGTCTCTAAAAAAAATTAAAAATTAGGCTGGGCACGGTGGCTCACGTCTGTAATCCCAGCACTTTGGGAGGCCAAAGTGGGCAGATCACGAGGTCAGGAGATCGAGACCGTCCTGGACAACGTGATGAAACCCCATATCTACTAAAAATCCAAAAATTAGCTGGACATGGTGGCACATGCCTGTAATCCCAGCTACTCGAGAGGCTGAAGCAGGAGAATCGCTTGAACCAGGGAGTCGGAGGTTGCAGTGAGCTGAGATTTTGCCATTGCACTCCAGCCTGGCGACAGAATGAGACTCCATCTCAAAAACAAAACAAAACAAAACAAAACAAAACAAAAGGCCGGGTGCAGTGACTCACACCTGTAATCCCAGCACTTTGGGAGGCTGAGGCAGGTGGATCACCTCAGGTCAGCAGTTCAATACCAGCGTGGCCAACATGGTGAAACCCCATCTCTATTAAAAATTAGCTGGGCATGGTGGCAGGCTCCTGTAATCCCAGCTACTCAGAAGGCTGAGGCAGGAGAATTGCTTGAACCCAGGAGGCAGAGGTTGCAGTGAGCCGAGATTGCACCATTGCACCTTAGCCTGGGCAACAAGAGCAAAACTTGGTCTCAAAAAAAAAACGAATTGGCAGCTCCTGGGATAGGGGCAGGGAAGTGAAGGCCACTCCATCTTGGATGCTGATCTACCATGCTGACCTCTCATTAACCCTAGTTCTGGGAGGGCCTCTAAGATTTTATTTTTTTGAGATACAGTCTCACTTTGTCATCCCAGCTGGAGTACAGTGGCCGCAACTCAGCTCACTGCAACCTCTAACTGCCGAGTTCAAGCGATTCTCCTGCCTCAGCCTCCTGAATAGCTGAGATTACAGGTGTGCACCACTCTTTCCGGCTAATTTTGTGTTTTTATTAGAGACGGGGTTTCACCATGTTGGCCAGACTGGTCTCAAACTCCTGACCTTGAGTGATTTGCTAGCCTTAGCCTCCCAAAGTGCTGAGATTATAGGCATGAGCCACCATGCCTGGCCTAGACTGCCTTTGTACCACTAACAGATGAGCCACAAGATTAGAAATTATGGTTTAGGAGTCAAGCAGCTGGAAGCTACAAGATTCTCACCCTCCCTAACCCACTCCTAAAATCAGTGCTTGAGACTTTTAATTTTTTTTTAGATTGAGTTTTGCTCTTGTCACCCAGGCTGGAGTGCAGTGGTGCCATCTCGGCTCACTGCAACCTCCACCTCCCAGGTTCAAGCGATTCTCCTGCCTCAGCCTCCCGAATAGTTGGGATTACAGGTGCCTGCCACCACTCCCAGCTAATTTTTTGTATTTTTAGTAGAGTCGGGGTTTCTCCATCTTGGCCAGGCTGGTCTGAACTCTTTTTTTTTTTTAATTTTTTTTCTTTTTTTAAAGACGGGGTTTCACCATGTTGGTCAGGCTGGTCTTGAACGCCTGACCTCAGGTGATCCGCCTGCCTTGGCCTCCAAAGTGCTTGGATTACAGGCATGAGCCACCACACCCAGCCTGGTCCGAACTCTTGACCTCAAATGACCCACCCACCGCAGCCTCCCAAAGTGCTGGGATTACAAGTGTGAGCCACCACGTCCGGTTGGGGATTAGAGGTTTTAAGGACAATTTGGTGGGTAGGGGTCCAGTGAATCAGGAGTGCTGACTGGTTGGCTTGGGGATGAATACATTGGAAATCGAAGCTCTTCTTTTCTGCTGAGTCAGTTCCTGGGTGGGGGCCACAGAACTGATTGACAAATCCAGGTGGGGACCAACCTGTTGTTAGAAATTCAAAACCCTGAAAAGCCATCTCAAAGGGCGGTCTTAGGTTCACGATAGTGATGTCACCTCCAAGAGTGATTGTGGAAGCTGCAAATCTTACGACCTCCGGAATAACAGCTGGTCATACTTAGAATTCCAGCCCCTCTTATTCTGACTTGATGGCTGCTGGCCTTTCATTCATTTTACAAGAACAGTGTAGTTTTTGGGAAGGCCTATTAGATTTAAACTACAAATTAAATTCCTTCCCAAGGCTAGTTCTGCCTACACCCAGTAACGGATAAGGACAGTTTAGACGTTAGAAGCAAAATGGAGTTGGTTAGTTCTGATGGGTTTCACTGTCATAAATTCCTTAGTTATGATTTTGCAAAGGCGATTTCACTCTTCTCCCTCCAGGGGTTGTGGAAAAGGAAGGCTGGGTGTCAGAGAAGGGTCTTTCAGGCTAGAGTGAGGCTTCTGTTCTCGGGGTGAGTGGTTGGAGACAAGGACAGAGGGGTCCCCGCTTCAGACATGGCCTTATGAGGGCTGGCCTCTGGTTACCCTAAGCACAAGGAGCCTCGCCCCACTTATCCTCACCGGGGGCTCCTCTTCATTCAAGGCTGTGGCGCCTGGCTGGATGTGGTGGCTCATGCCTATAATCCCAGCACTTTGGGAGGCTGAGGTGGGCGAATCACAAGGTCAGGAGTTCGAGACGGGCCTGGTCAACATGGTGAAACCCTTCCTGAGAATTGCTTGAACCCAGGAGGCAGAGGTTGTAGTAGATTGGAATGAATTTGTCTCTACTAAAAATACAAAAATTAGTTGGGCATGGGGGCAGGCACCTGTAATCCCAGCTACTAGGGAGGCTGAGGCAGGAGAATCGATTGAACTTGGGAGGCGGAGGTTGCCATGAGCCAAGACCGCACTGTTGCACTCCTGCCTGGGCGACAGTGCAAGACTCTGTCTAAAAAAAAAAAAAAAACAAGGCTGGGGTGCCCGAGGAAGGACATAGACGAGGACACAAAGCAACTTCGTTTTTTTTTTTTGAGATGGAGTTTCACCGTGTCACCCAGGCTGGAGTGCAGTGGTGCGGTCTCGGCTCACTACACTTCTGCCTCCCAGGTTCAAGCGATTCTCCTGCCTCAGCCTCCCGAGTAGCTGGGATTACAAGCACCTGCCACCATGCCAGGCTAATTTTTGTGTTTTTAATAGAGATGAGGTTTCACCAGATTGGTCAGGCTGGTCCCAAACTCCTGACTTTAAGCAATCTACCTGCCTCGGCCTCCCAGCGTGCTGGGATGACAGGTGTGAGCCACCGCGCCCGGCGAAGCAGCTCTCATTTCCAACATGTCCTTGAATTTCAGGCATGGGGATGGCTTCTCCAAAGTCCCCTGAACACAGGACGCAGGTGCAGTCATGTGACTTCAGCCTCTAACTCTGCTGTAGCTCCTCTTCTTTTTTTTTTTTTTTTACTAACATTAGCCACAAGATTGGAAATTAAGCTCCTTTTCCTTTTTTTTTTTTTTTTTTCGAGATGGAGTCTCACTCTGTTGCCAGGCTGGAGAGCAGTGGCGCAATCTCGGCTCACTGCAACCTCCGCCTCCCAGGTTCAAGTGATTCTCCTGCCTCAGCCTCCCGAGTAGCTAGGACTACAGGCACGTGCTACCACGCCCAGCTAATTTTTGTATTTTTTAGTAGAGATGGGGTTTCACCATGTTGGCCAGGATGGTCTCAATCTCTTGACCTTGTGATTCACCTGCTGCGGCCTCCCAAAGTTCAGGGATTACACACGTGAGCTACCGTGCCCGGCGTTAAGCTCTTTTTCTTTTAAACACTGACTTTTTTTTTTATTTTTGAAACAGGTTCTCCCCGTTACCCAGGCTGGAGTGCAGCGGCCCCGCCTTATCTTGGCTAACTCTGCAATCTCCACCTGCCAGGCTCAAGGGATCCTCCCACTTTAGCCTCTCGAATCCCAAGCCGCTGGGACCATAGGTGCATGCCACTACATCTGGCTATTTTTTTTTTTCCTTGTATTTTTAGTACAGACGGATTGCTATGTTGCCCAGGCTGGTCTAGAACTCCTGAGCTCAAGAATCCACCCACCTCGGCCTCTCAAAGTACTGGGATTACAGGCCTGAGCCACTGTACCCAGCCTAGAGCCTGCATTTTTAATGAGATCTCAGTTCATTTGCATGCACAGTGAAGTTTGAGAAGCTCTTATTTATGTATTTATTTACTTATTGAGACGGAGTCACATTCTGTCATCCAGGCTGGAGTGCAGTGGTATGATCTTAGCTTACTGCAACCTCTGCCTCCCAGGTTCAAGCGATTCTGCTGCCTCAGCCTCCTGAGTAGATGGGATTACAGGTGTAGGCCACAATGCCTGGCTAATTTTTGAATTTTTAGTAGTGATGGGGTTTCACCATGTTGGTCAGGCTGGTCTCAAACTCCTGATCTCGTGATCCACCTGCCTCAGCCTCCCAAAGTGCTGGGATTACAGGCGTGAGCCACTGCTCCTGGCCTCTTTTGTGTGTGACAGAGTCTCATGTTGTCACCCAGGCTGGAGTGCAGTGGTGCGATCTTGGCTCACTGCAACCTCTGCCTCCCTGATTCAAGAGATTCTTGTGCCTCAGCCCCTGCAGTAGCTGGGGTTACAGGAGCCCACCATCACATGGGGCTAAATTTTGTATTATTAGTAGAGACAGGGTCTCAACATGTTGGCCAGGTTGGTCTCAAACTCCTGACTTCAGGTGATCTGCCTGCCTCAGCCTCCCAAAATGCTGGGATTATAGCTGTTAGCCACCGTGCCTGGCCTGATATTTTTGATTCCTCAGGAAATTATGTCATTCTCTTAGGAAGCAGAGAATTGAGAGTGGACTGGCCTAGGGTAAAAGGATCCTGCCAAAGAGACACAAACCTGGGACTGGTTGATGGACAGAGCTGTCAGACGGCCTCAGCTCAGCAGGCATGGGGCAGAGTCAGCCTGGGGACTCCTGGTGTTGGGATGTGTGCACAAAGCCTCACCAGTGTTGGAGCTCCCAGGAGGTGGCCAGCATGGCAGCCAGTGACCTCTAAAGAGGTCACAGCAGAACCGGGGGCCTGTCAATGGAGCCTGTCCATGGAAAGGACACAATTCCTTTCCACAAATTCAATCCTTTGCATGACAGCACCCTGACAGCGCCTTGGGGAGTAGGTAGAGGAAGTGGGTTATAATCATAAACATTAAATATTCATCCCAGAGACTGAACTAACTTGGAAGCCTTGACATTTGGATGGAGATGTTGATTCGTGGTATTCACAGTAACTAATGTTCCATAACATCACCAAGAACGCCAAATTAGCAAATGCTGGACATTGTTCCTAGGCAAAATACAAGGGCAGGTTCCTGTGAGCCTGTCACGGCATTTTCATCAACTAATCAATACACAGCCTGGTTTTATGAGTGTTTCTGTTGGTTGGCTGGTTGATTGAGATGGAGTCTCGCTCTGTTGCCCAGGCTGGAGTGCAGTGGAGCAATCTTGGCTCACTGCAAATCCGCCTCCCGGGTACAAGCAATTTTTCTGCCTCAGCCTCCTGAGTAGCTGGGATTACAAACATGCACCACCACACCCAACTAATTTTTCTTTCTTTCTTTTTTTTTTTTTTTTGAGATGGAGTTTCCCTCTTGTTGCCCAGGATGGAGTGCAATGACGCGATCTCAGCTAATTTTCGTATTTTTAGTAGAGATGGGGTTTCACCATGTTGGCCAGGCTGGTCTCAAACTCCTGATCTCAGGTGATCTACCCACCTTGGCCTCCCAAAGTGCTGGGATTACAGGCATCAGCCACCGAGGCTGGTCAAGATGCATGCTTTTTTTTTTTTTTTTTGAGACAGAGTTTCGCTCGTTACCCAGGCTGGAGTGCAATGGCGTGATCTTGGCTTACTGCAACCTCTGCCTCCTGGGTTCAAGCAATTCTCCTGCCTTAGCCTCCCAAGTAGCTGGGACTACAGGCATGTGCCACCATGCCCAGCTAATTTTTTTTGTATTTTTAGTAGAGATGGGGTTTCACCATGTTGACCAGGATGGTCTCGATCTCTTGACCTCGTGATCCACCTGCCTCGGCCTCCCAAAGTGCTGGGATTATAGGCATGAGCCACCACGCCTGGCAAGATGCATGCTTTTAACGCCTATCAAAAAGTCTAGATAGGAATGCTCCTCCTATCAAAGCACCAGAACTTTCCTTTTGAAGTGAGAATAGTTGGCAGACACAACATTTACACCCGCTTTTCACTTGGTAGGAAGAATGGCCCATATCATAAACACAGAGAATTATTTAACTGAAGAGGCAGTGTAGAAGTCATATCAAAACTATGTAATCTGTTTTTAACATTCAAAAGAGTTTCCTCCTTCCCTCATTTAATTTCTTTGGTTTTGTTTTTTAAAACATAAACATTCATTTCCTGCCTGAGTACATTTACTGAGAAAGCCCAGCCATGGCCTGATATTAATGTAATTCTCAACAATTAGGTGAGCCCAGGCTGGAGTGCAGTGGCACAATCTTGGCTCACTGCAACCTCTGCCTCCCAGGTTCAAGTGATTCTCCTTTCTCAGCCTCCCGAGTAGTTGGGACTACAGGTGTGCGCCACCATGCCCGGCTAATTTTGTATTATTAGTAGAGACAGGGTTTCACCATGTTGCCCAGACTGGTCTCGAATTCCCAACCTCAGGTGATCCATCTGCCTCGGCCTCCCAAAGTGCTGGGATTATAGGTGTGAGCCACTGCACCTGGCTGAGGCGAGTTCTATCTGCAACCTGCGTGCAGAGCATCTTCCGAGTGGCTGCACTTCAAAAATGGACAACACTTCCTTTATTTGCCCTGCTGTTGCTGTGTTGTGGCCTCGTCAGTTTCCGTCTCAGAGGGTGACATTCTTAGCCGTGTTTATTCATGGAATCCTCATTGGCTCAGCTGCTGCAGGACAGTGGAAAGAGCTGAGGCATGGGGTTCAGGCCTGTCCCTTCTCTAACTCGGAGGGTCATCCTGGATTAGTCATTTGTTATCTTCTTGACAAACCTGCCCTCCCTACCCTCCCTACCCTCCCTCCTGGCTGCCTGCCTGCCTGCCTCAGTGTGTGCATCTGTGGGAGGCTAAATAATGGCCTCCGAAGATTTTAGGTCCTGATCCCTGGAGCCTGTAAATGTGGCTTTATTTGGAAAAAGGATCTCTGTAGATGTGATTAAGGTTCTTTAGATGGGGAGATTAGTCTGGAGTATCTAGGTCCACTCTAGAAGATGCAATTAGAAGTGTCAGTATAAGAGGCCAGGTATGGTGGCTCATGCCTGTAATCCCAGCACCTTGGGAGTCCGAGGTGGGTGGATCATTTGAGGCCAGGAGTTCGAGACCAGCCTGGCAAAAGTCAAAACGCTGTCTCTACTAAAAATACAAAAATTAACAGAGTGTGGTGGTGCATGCCTGTAATCCCAGCTACCTGGGAGGCTGAGGCAGAGAATCGCTTGAACCCGGGAAGTGAAGTTTGCAGTGAGCCAAGACCATGCCACTGCTCTTCAGCCTGGGCAACAGAGCAAGACTCCATCTAAAAAAAAAAAAAAGCTTCAGTATAAGAGGGAGGGAGATCTGAGACAGACACAGAGAAGGCAATGTGGGGACTGAGTGGAGACGATGCTGGCTTTGAAGGCTGGAGTGCTGACAGCAGCCACTAGAGGGCAGACGCGGAATCTCCCTTGGAGCCTTGGAAGCCATGTGGCCCTGATGACAGCTTGATTTTGGCTCAGTGATACTGATTCCAGACTGCTGGCCTCCTGAACTGCGAGAAAGTCAATTTCTCCTAATTGAGCCACTCAGTTTGTGGTAATTGGCAACAGCAGCCACGGCAAGCTAATACTGCATCAGCATCAAGCTAGACATAGAGGAGAATCTATGACTCCCCCGTTTTCTTCTCTGCCCATAAGGTCCTTTTTCCTCTCGTGGCCTCACCAGGACTACAGCAGTCTCTCCCCTAATCTCCTCTGTCTTCTTCTCCTCCCAGTCCAGCCCCCATGTTGCTGTCAGGAGGGTTTTTCTCAAATGTAGCTCTGGCCACATTAATCGGCAGTGAAAATCTGTCAGTGGCACAGTTAAGCCTTAAGATGAAGCCAAACTGGCCTGAAAGGACCCCTCGTCTTCTCCCACTGCTCCTCTCACACTGCTCCCCTCACACTCACTCCTCACTCATACACAGTCACTCCCCGTCACAGACCCCAACAGCACGCTCTCAAACACACAAGCACATATTTACTCATATATTAACACACTCCTTTTTTTTTTTTTTTTTAGACAGAGTCACTCGGTTGCCCAGGGTGAAGTGCAGTGGCGTGATCTCCATTCAGTGTAACCTCCGCCTCCCAGATTCAAGTGATTCTCCTGCCTCAGCCTCCTGAGTAGCTGGGATTACAAGCATGCGCCACCAGGCCCAGCTAATTTTTGTATTTTTAGTAGAGATGGGGTTTCACCATTTTGGCCAGGCTAGTCTCAAACTCCTGAGCTCAGGTGATCTGCCCACCTCGGCCTCCCAAAGTGCTGGGATTACAGGTGTCAGGCACCAAACCCTTCTCCTCCCTCCTTCCCTTCCTCCCTTCCTTCCGGTGTGAGCCACCAAGCCCCTCCCTTCCTTCCTTCCTTCCTCCCTCCCTCTCGTTCTACTGCCCAGGCTAGACGGCAGTGGCAAGAACATGGGTCCCCTACAGCCTCTATATCCTGGGCTCAAGCAATTGTCCCACATGAGCCTCCAGAGTAGTTGGGATAATAGGTGGGTGGCACCATGCCTGGATAATTAAAAACAAAAATGTATGTTTTTGTAGAGTCAGGGTCTTACTATGTTGCCCAGCCGGGTCTCAAGCAACCCTCTGCCTCAGTCTCCCAAAATGCTGGGATTACCGGCATGAGCCGCTGTACCTGGACCACACAATCACATTCATAGACACACTGCCTCCACTCACTTGAGCCATGCTGAGCTACTGAGTTCCCCTGTGACTAGGCTGTTTTAGCTTCTCCGACTTTTCTGTGTTCTTGTGACATCTCTCATAGATAGAAAGTAGCCTTATCTTAACTGCATGCTAGCACAGCCATGGCACACATTGGTCTGTTCAGTATGGAATACAAAACGGTTGTGTGCAGTGACAACACCTAGAACGCCATGACCAGTCATCTCATTCCATCCTGACCTGTTTTTTTTCGAGATGGAGTCTTGCTCTTGTTGCCCAGGCTGGAGTGCGATGGTGCGATCTTGGCTTCCCGCAACCTCTGCCTTCCGGGTTCAAGCAATTCTTCTACCTCAGCGTCCCCAGTATCTGGGTTTACAAGCATGCGCCACCACGCCTGGCTAATTTTGTGTTTTTAGTAGAGACTGGGTTTCTCGATGTTGGTCAGGCTGGTCTCAAACTCCTGACCTCAGGTAATACGCCCGCCTCGGCCTCCCAAAGTGCTGGAATTACAGGCGAGTTATTGACCAGCATAAAAAGTGCGAATAGTCTGCTCCCGTTTCTATCAGCAGACACACCTGCGCGCACACGGAGCTTTGGTCCAGTCTGGAAGGCGAGGTCGGGGCCTTCCCGGGAGTGGAGGGGGCAGGGCCGACCCGGAGCCCGCAGGGAACGCTCTTGAGTAACTCGCGCACGTGGGACCCGTTCCCACCTAGTACCACAGCCTCCAGATGGCCAGGCAGATGCAGCTGGCTGGCGCCTTCTCCGACGGAAACCCAAGGAGCCGGTAGGTTCTCACCCTTGCAGCAGATCGGCTGAGAGAACGCGGCATTCAGCCGAGAAGCCCCGGGGAGCCCGAGAAGCGGAGCAGAGGCCGCTGGGCAGCCCGCGCGGAGAAATCGGATCGGTGGGGACCGCCTGCAGCTCCTGCGCGGGGAAAGGGTGAGTGAGAGACCCCGGGGCTCCGCAGTCCCCCCACGGACTTCACAGCCCCCGACCCTCGCGAGCCTCCAGACTAGCGGGCAGCGGCCGAGAGATTCCCCAGCGGCGTAGCAGGAGCCCACGTGGAGCCCACGTGGAGCCCACGGGCTTCCCTGCCCTGAGCAGCTGCCGCTGCAGCGCCTGCCAGCCCGAGTCCCGAGTCCGGCCCCGAGGGCAGCTCCTGCCCAGCCTAGGGTAAAGGCCACTGAATGCCAGGGAGGGAGCGGGGAGGCCGGGTGCTTTCAGGAGTCAAATAACCCTGCCGCTGCCGCGGGACCCAGACGCGAGCCGATCGACCGCCCGCCCTGTCCCGCCTGAGCTTTGCCCCGCAGCCTTGGAAGCAGCCCTCTCGTATCCATCACAGCCAGCGCCCGAACCCCGGGGGCTGCAGGACAGCCCCGTGGCGTGCTGATCGTCCCCCTAGGTCTTGAGCATGGGGCCGGGGACCTGGGGACTGGGGGCTGTGCGGCCTTGTCCGCCACTGTTGGCGCCTGAACACTCCTCCCCGGGGTCTGAGGTCAGGGTCCCAGCCTGTGGGATACCATCACAGGCCACCTGCAGGCCAGGGAACTCGCCTGCCCGCCCAACCTCTGGCAGCCACCTCCAACACCAGCAGGGACCGCCTGGGTTCCAGAGGGTTGTCCCCCAACTGCAACTGCCCTCACCCACATCACACCAACTGCTCCTGGGCCTGGGATCAACCACAAGCTCTGGGCTGCCACTACCAGGATTCCTAGAGGACCCCGAATTGCTCCCCTGAATCCATTAACGCCAGAGCCAGCCTACATCGCTCTGGGGTTCAAGAAGTGGCAAGCTCAGGTCATCACTGGGTCCCAAAGACTGGCCCACCTTAGCCTCTTAGTCCCCAGCAACCACAGCCTCCACTAATAACCACACTCTAAGCCACCCAAGAAATCGTTCAGAGTGTACGGTACTACCTCAAATCAAATCCAAAGTGCCCCACCTAACCAACATCATATCTACCTTTTCAGGAAGAAGTCCTCCGCTAGGAAGCGAAGTCACAAACTTGGAAGAAGCAGTTTACACAGGACGGGCAGATCTCAACAGAAGGACACAAGAGACATGAAAAAGCAAGGAAATGGAACGCCTCCAAAGGAACCCAGTAATTTTCTAGCAACAGATGCCCATCCAAAAGACACTGAAGAATTGTCAGATAGAGAATTGGGCATATTAATTTTAACCAAGATTAGGGGGATACAAGAGACTTCTGAAAAAGAAAGGAACAAAATGTCAATAGCAATTGCGGATATGGTTGATGTAGCTACCAACCAGATACTGAGTTTTCTAGAGTACACAGCAAATATGGAACTGAGGAAATCAATGTATGAAATACAAAGTACAGTTGAAAGCTCCAATGATAGACTAGATCAAGTAGAAAAACAACTCTCGAAACTTACAATCTGAAGCCTTTTTCTCAATTCAAAGAGATTTAAATCATTATACTCTGGCCATTCATGTGAAAAAAATCTGCTGGGTTGTTACACTGGGGTCTTGGATAATCATTAAAGTTGAAAATGAAAATAATTTCTTTTTGAGGTAGCCAATTTTGTGAGATTGATTTTTGTTAGGCAGCAGTCATGGAAAGATGATTTAGTTCAGTTAACATTAATAGTACTCATGGTAATCCTAACAGGTGAATGTGGTTCAAACTAAATTGCTAGGGAATTGTCATGGTCTAGAAAAGCCACTCTCTCCAACAGATTGCCCACACAGCTACGTGTCGGCCTTCCTCACTGTGAAAGTGACAGACATGGCCAGGCACAGTGGCTCACGCCTGTAATCCCAGCACCTGGGGAGGTTGAGGCAGGTGGATCACCTGAGGTCAAGAGTTCGAGACCAGCCTGACCAACATGGAGAAACCCCGTCTCTACTAAAAATACAAAAAATAAGCCAGGCATGGTGGCACGTCCCTGTGGTCCCAGCTACTCGGGAGGCTGAGGCGGAAGAATCGCTTGAACCCAGGAGGCGGAGGTTGCAGTGAGCCGAGATTGCGCCACTGCACTCCAGCCTGGCAACAGAGCAAGATGCCGTCTCAAAAAAAAAAAAAAAAAAAAATACAAAATTAGCCAGGCGTGGTGGTGGGTGCCTGTAATCCCAGCAACTTGGGAGGCTGAGGCAGGAGAATCACTTGAACCCGGAAGGTGGAGGTTGTTGAGCTGAGATTGCTCTATTGCACTCCAGCCTGGGCAACAAGAGTGAAACTCTGTCTCAAAAAAAAGGAAGCATTTTTATTCATCTCCTTTAGGTGCCTCAACTTTTTCTCCCACTCTCAGCTGAAAAGAGATACATGTACCATTTCATCTACTTAGTGTATTTTCTTGTTGGCTATGTTAAAAAATTACAAATGTAACAATTATGAATGAAAAATAACTCCATGGCCAGGCGTGGTGGCTGATGCCTGTCATCCCAGCACTTTGGGAGGCTGAGGTGGGTGAATCACAAGGTCAAATTCAAGACCAGCCTGGCCAAGATGGTGAAACCCCGTGTCTACTAAAAATACAAAATTTAGCTGGGTGTGGTGGCTTGTACCCGTAATCCCAGCTACTCGGGAGGCTGAGGCAGGAGGATCACTTGAACCCAGGGGGCAGAGTTTGCAGTGAGCCCAGATTGTGCCACTGTACTCCAGCCTGGGCGACAGAGTTGGACTCTGTCTCAAAAAAAAAAAGAAACCATCCTTTCCTTGGGGTTGTGCTACTGTCCAATGCACGCATAGTGAGGGCAGTACTGCTAACACCTAAACAACACACCTGCATCAACTAGAGCTTTGCTTTACCTTGGTGCAATTTTTGGAAAAATGAAAACCCTCTTTAAAAAAAAAAAAAGAAAAGAACAATAACTCCTAAGATGATTAAAACAAACTTACTTCTACAATAAACCATAAACTCACCATATCTAGTGATTCTGTGCATTAAATCTCTTGAACATGTTTACCAATTTGGTGTTATGAAAAATTTTTTAGAAGTTGTGTGTGGGCTGAGTACAATGGCCCACGCCTGTAATCCCAGCACTTTGGGAGGTTGAGGTGGGTGGATCACCTGAGGTCAGGAGTTTGAGATCAGCCTGGTTAACATGGTGAAACCCCATCTCTACAAAAAATACAAAAATTAGCCAGGCGTGCACTAATTAGTGGGCTGGACCATTACTGGTGAATGCTTCTCTAGTCCCAGCTATTTGGAGGTTGAGGTGGCAAGATCACTGGAGCCCGAGGTTGAGGCTACAGTGAGCTGTGGTCATGCCACTGCATTCCAGCCTGGGTGACAGAGCAACACTGTCTCAAAAAAAAAGTTGTGCTTGTATTCCACTTTCCAACTGGATATAGTCTCCATATCAAGGTCATTTAAATAAATATAATGTTTTAGAGAGATTAAATGCTAATAATCTTCCAAAGTATCCTGGGTGAACTGTACACCCATGCTGCTAGCCGTGTATTCACAAGAGCCAAAAGGTGAAAAAACACCCAAATGTCCATCAACCAATGAATGGATAAACAAAATGTTGTCTATCTGTAGGATAGAATACTATACCACTTAAAAAGGAAGGAGATGCTGGCCGGGTGTGGTTGCTCACGCCTATAATCCCAGCACTTTGGGAAGCCGAGGCTGGTGAATCACCTGAGGTTGGGAGTTCAAGACCGGCCTGACCAATGTGGAGAAACCCCATCTCTACTAAAAGCACAAAATTAGCCGGGTGTGGTGGTACATGCCTGTAATGCCAGCAACTTGGGAGGCTGAGGCAGGAGAACTGCTTGAACCCAGGAGGCAGAAGTTGCAGTGAGCTGAGATCATGCCATTGCACTCCAACCTGGGCAACAAGAGTGAAACTCTGTCTCAAAAAAAAAAAAAAAAGGTGAAGGAGATTCTGATACACACTACAAGGCAGGTGAGCCCTGAGATCATTAGGCAATGGGAACTAAGCCAGTCACAAAAAGACAAAAATACTGTAGGATTCCACTTGTATAACAATAAGAGACCTAGAGGAGGTCACAGAGACAGAAAGTAGAATGGTGGCTGTCAGGGGCTGGGAAGGAGTGGGGAGTTGTTAGGTGGGTACGGTATCAGTTAGGGATCACAGAAAGTTCTGGGGATGAATGGTGGTGATGGGTACGCAAGAATGTGAGTGTATTTAATGCTGCCGAGCGGTACAGTTACAGATAGTTAGGATGGCAAATTTTATGTTATATATAGTTTAAAGATAATTACGTAACAGAATTACAAATACAGGGTCATTAAAAACAGGACAACTTTTGTTTTTTATTCTTATTTTTTAGTAGAGATGGGGTTTCTCCGTGTAGGTCAGGATGGTCTCGACCTCTTGACCTCATGATCTGCCCGCCTTGGCCTCCCAAAGTGCTGGGATTACAGGCGTGAGCCATTGAGCCTGGCCGATAACTTTTAAAATTTGAAAAAATCCCCTCTGCAGGAATTGGGTATGTAAATTAAAACATTTAAAAAAAAAGAAAAATCCCCTAGTGACCAGGTAAATCTTTCAGGCTTATAATGAAAATAGCAATGCATTTCTTATTGTAACCACTTTGAAAATATTCACCAGCCACATTCTTCTTCTAGTCTGCCACATTCTTGATTTCCCAGACAATCATGTTTTTTTTTAATCTTTCCTTTTTTTTTTTTTTTTGAGAACTGAGTCTTGCTTTATTGCCTAGGCTGGAGTGCAGTGGCGCAATCTTGGCTCACTGCAACCTCCACCTCCTGAGTTCAAGCAATTCTTCTGCTTCAGCCTCCCAAGTAGCTGGGATTACAGGTGCCTGCCAGCATGCCCGGCTGATTTTTGTACTTTTAGTAGAGACGGAGTTTCACCATGTTTGCCAGACAGATCTTGAACTCCTGACCTAAAGTAATCCACCTGCCTTGGCCTCCCAAAGTGCTGGGATTACAGGTGTGAGCCACCGTGCCCAGCCTTTTTTTTTTTTTTTTCTGACACAGTCTCACTCTGTCGCCCAGGCTGAAGTGCAGTGGCACAATCTTGGCTCACTGCAACCTCTGCCTCCCCGGCTCACGCAATTCTTATACAGCTGGTATTTCAGGTGTGCCAACATGCCCAGCAAACTTTGTAGTGTTAGTAGAGATAGGGTTTCACCATGTGGGCCAGGCTGTTCTCGAACTCCTGGCCTCAAGCAGTTCTCCCATCTCGGCCTCACGAAGTGTTGGGATTATAGGCGTGACCCATCGCAACTGGCCAGGCACTTCAAATGTTTTGCTACTCCATGTATCTGCAAATAACTGGGAAAGTGCCACAGTATTGATTTGGGGGTTACAAACATATTTTATTGAGTAGGCAAATACCCAAATACAAAACCCATGAGTAAGGATCAAGTATACCTTCATTTGGCATTTTAAGTACCCCAGGTTCCCTCATTATCTGAGGGAGGGCAGCATATGAAACTTATTTAAATCTCTTTTTAAAAATTTGAGACAGTCTGTGTCACCCAGGCTGGAGTATAGTGGCGCAATCTCGGCCCACTGTAACCTCCGCCTCCCAGGCTCAAGCAATTCTCATGCCTCTGCCACCTGAGTAGCAGATATTACAGGTGTGTACCAACACACCCTATGAATTTTTGTATTTTTAGTAGAGATAGGGTTTTGCCATGTTGGGCAAGCTGGTCTCGAACACCTGGCCTCAAGTGATCCGCCTGCCTCAGTGTCCCAAAGTGCAGGATTACAAGTGTGAGCCACTGCTCCTGGCCTAGAACTCTTGAACAAGAGAATGAAGAATGTGTTTTTATTTTCTTTTTTGCATATCCAAGACGTTGCACTCAAGTTTCTGAATCTGCCTTACTATTAGGTTGGTGCAAAAGTAATTGGGGATTTTCCTGTTAAAAATTTAAAATGGCAAAAACCACGATTAGTTTTGCACCAATCTAATATTTAGGAACATGGAATGAAAGTTCCACGAGGGCAGGGATTTCCGTCTTTTTCATGCATGCTGTCTACAGTCAGCCGCCAGAACAGCCGTGCACACAGCAGGCGCTCAACCAGTCCGTATTTGTTGGGTGAATCAAAGAACGAAAATCACATTCATGCCAATACATGTGGATCAAACTACTGTTGTATTATTGGGCTACGACAGTTACAATTCCACAAACTATGTAACTGCACATTTGTGAAGGTGGTAAATCTCTCCATTTTACAGCTCTTTGGGAAGTTCTGGGGCCAGGAAATCAGAATTCGATGATAGGATTTTCTCAGCTGAACTCAGGACAGAGCATAGACAGTTTGAGTGAACTCCCTGCACGACTGGGGCCTTCCTGCAGGTAGAAACATTTCCTCTGCAGTCACAGGGAGAAGAAAACATCAGGAGCCGGATGCAATTTCAGATCTGCACCAAGAAAGACGCTGATTTCACTAGGGCTGTGGCAGTCCCAGGTGGAGGCTGGCTACGTCATGATTGACATCTCCTCCCGGTCTCTGCTCTCAGACATGGAGTTGATGATGCTTTTTAAATACTTTATGAATTCCATCCGGATCTCCTCAGGGTCATCTTCCAGGTTCGAGTGCACCAGCTTCAGCTTGTTCAAGGGCGGTGCTTGAAAATGAAAATAAGGTTAATTGGGCGAGAAGTCTCAATGAGGGGCCCTTTCTAGCTCCCAGTGAAATTTCTAGAAGACATTTGTTTAACTTCCTGAAGTTCACCAACCAAGTTGTCTTTCCTGATACCAGTAAACAGAGAAAGGTTTTGCTATACTGCCACCTGGTGACAGGACGAAAACTTTAGAAACCACTTTTCAGGTCCTCTGTTTTCTCTTTTTTTTTTTGAGACAGAGTCTTGCTCTGTTGCCAGGCTGGAGTGCAGTGGTGCCATCTTGGCTCACTGCAACCTCGGCCTCCCGGGTTCAAGTGATTCTCCTGCCTCAGCCTCCCGAGGAGCTGCGATTACAGGCATGAGACATCACGCCCAGCTAATTTTTGTGTTTTTAGTAGAGATAGGGTTTCACCATGTTGGTCAGGATGTTCTCGATCTCTTGACCTGGTGATCTGCCCAACTTGACATCCCAAAGTGTTGGGATTACAAGTGTGAGCCACCATGCCCAGCCATTCCTCTGTTCTTAAACCAGAAAGGAATAGATTCTCTCTTTCATTTTGTTTCTGAATATTTTCGGAGTTGTTTTTCAGGATTACTGTGTGACCTCTGGGATATGTCATATGTGAATTGGAGATTTTTCTCCACAAAAGTTCTTTCAGCAAAGAGTGCCTCCCCACCAGCCGTACCCAAGAATAGCTACAAGCAGGATTTTCCCACTCTGTATACTGATTTTTTTTGTTTTTGAGACAGAGTTTCACTCTTGTTGCCCAGGCTGGAGTGCAATGGCACGATCTCGGCTCAGTGCAACCTCCACCTCCCAGGTACAAGTGATTCTTCTGCCTCAGCCTTCCGAGTAGCTGGGATTACAGGCATGTACCACCACGCCTGGCTAATTTTTATATTTTTAATACAGATGAGGTTTCACCATGTTGTCCGGGCTGGTCTTGAACTCCTAATCTCAAGTGATCTGTCCCCCAAAGTGTTGGGATAACAGGCGTGAGCCACCACACCCAGACTTTTTATTTTTTTGAGATGGTGTCTTACCCTGTCACCCAGAGTGTAGTGGTGAGATTTCAGCTCACTGCAACCTCCACCTCCCGGATTCAAGCAATTCTCCCGCCTTAGCCTCCCGAGTAGCTGGATTAGCTGATTAGCTGGAGTAGCTGGATTAGCTGAGTAGCCTGCCATCATGTCCGGCTAATTTTTGTATTTTTAGTAGAGACGGGGTTTTACCATGTTGGCCAGGCTGGTCTTGAACTGCTGACCTCAGGTGATCCACTCGCCTCAGCCTCCCAAAGTGCTGGGATTACAGGCAGAAGCCACCATGCCCAGCCAAACCTGGCAATTCTGACTCATATGGAGAGGGCAACAATTGCCTAGGGTACAGTATGTGCTCAGTAACTAGACAGAGCTGCTGGTTTCTAGGACATGGGACAATATGTAGGTATCCAAAACGCTCAAGACAAAAGAGGAAGAGAAATTCCAGTTTCCTTACACAAAGACAGGCTTCCTTTGTCATCTCCAGAGCCTGGTTTGTGGTGCGCAATTAGCATGCACTGTGTGTCCTGTAAGGACTGCTGGACAAAGCAGGAATACCACATTTCCATTTCCTGCCGGTGGCTTGGGATGTCAGCATTGAAAACGATCACCACTCCATGGGCATCCTTCATCAGGGCTGGCCAGCAGGACTCGAACCTGCAAGGAAGAAAAGGAACAAAAGGGAATGCTAGGTTGTTCTGG
Source organism: Cacajao melanocephalus (assembly GCA_963573385.1). NCBI lineage: Eukaryota > Metazoa > Chordata > Mammalia > Primates > Pitheciidae > Cacajao > Cacajao melanocephalus. Next base: position 19,167 of record CAUYLG010045691.1, on the reverse strand, counting down.
TTTTCTCTTTTTTTTTTTTTTTGAGACAGAGTTTCGCTCTTATTGCCCAGGTTGGAGTGCAATGGTGCGATCTCGGTTCATCGCAACCTCCACCTCCCGGGTTCAAGTGGTTCTCTTGCCTCAGCTTCCCGAGTAGCTGGAATTACAGGAATGCACCACCACGCCCAGCTAATTTTGTATTTTTAGTGGAGATGGGGTTTCTCCACGTTGGTCAGTCTGGTCTCAAACTCCCAAACTCAGGTGATCCGCCTGCCTCGGCCTCCCAAAGTGCTGGGATTACAGGCATGAGCCACTGCGCCCGGCCTAGGTTATTCTGGATTCTAACTGTGGGCTTTAAAAAGAATATCTTGGTAATAAAAGTTGGTAGATGACTTCCTTTTTTTTTTTCTAAGACACAGGGTCTTGCTCTCTCAGGCTAAAGTGCAATTGTGAGATCACAGCTCACTGTAGCCTCCAACGTGGGCTCAAGTGATCCTTCTGCCTCAGTCTTCTGAGAAGTTAGGACAGGTGTGCACCACATTAATTTTATTTCGTGTAAAGGTTGATAATTTCTTCATTTAAAAAAATTTATTATTAATATTACTTTTTTTTGAGACAGAGTCTAGCTCTGTTGCCCAGGCTGTAGATCTCAGCTCACTGCAACCTCCACCTACCGGGTTCAAGCGATTTTCATGCCTTGGCCTCCTGAGTAGCTGGGATTATAGGTGCACACCACCACACTGGGCTAATTTTTCTATTTTTAGTAGAGACGGGGTTTCACTATGTTGGCCAGGCTGGTCTCAAACTCCTGAGCTCAGGTGATCTGCCTGCCTCATCCTGCCAAAGTACTGGATTACATGCGTGAGCCACGGTTCCTGGCCCCTATTTTTTTTTAAAGGTGAAGTTTCATCATGTTGGCCAGGCTGGTCTTGAACTCCTGACCTTATGTGATCTGCCTGACTCGACCTCCCAAAGTGCTGGGATTACAGGTGTGAGCTACCCCACCCGGCCAAGGTCGATGACTTCTAACTGCATCATAACCTCATCACTAAAGTGTATAAAGCAGTGCAGGTCAGCAAATACTTTATCAAGCTCTTCATATGTGCCAGGAAATATGATTGGCCCAACTCCATGGTGCTTGGTGGGCAGCTGATTTTTTTTTTTTGAGACAGAGTCTCACTCTGTCACCCAGGCTGGAGTGCAAATGGCAGGATCTTGGCTCACTGCAATCTCCACCTCCTGGGTTCAAGCAATTCTCCTGCCTCAGCCTCCCGAGTAGCTGGGATTACAGGCATCTGCCACCACACCTGGCTAATATTTTGTATTTTTAGTAGAGACAGGGTTTTGCCATGTTGGCCAGGATGGTCTCGAACTCTTGACCTCAGGTGATCCACCTGCCTCGGCCTCCCAAAATGTTGGGATTACAGGTGTGAGCCACCGCGCCCAGCCTGGGAAGCGGATTTTAAACCATTTGATGAAGTGACTTTCTTTAAAGGAGACATACTTAGGATCTCCACCACAGTCCCATAGCTCGAATTCACAGCCTGTGCCTTTGTTGTTGCTGGTAACCTGCGGGTTCTCGAATTCCAGGATCCTGAAAGGAAAAAGAAGAGCCGTAGGCTGGGTGGGGTGGCTCACGCCTGTAATCTCAACACTCTGGGAGGCCCAGGTGGGAGGATCACTTGAGGTCAGGAGTTCAAGACCAGCCTGGCCAACATGGTGAAACCCTGTCTCTTCTAAAAATAGAAGAATTAGCCAAGCATGGTGGTGGATGCCTGTCATCCCAGCTACTCTGGAGGCTGAGGCAGGAGAATCACTTGAACCCGGGAGGCAGAGGTTGCAGTGAGTCGAGATTGTGCCACTGCACTCCAGCCTGGCGACAAGAGCGAGACTCTGTCTCAAAATTAAAAAAAAAAAAAAAGAAGAGCAGCAGCAGCACCAGTAATGAAGCTGCATAACACATTTGGAATGGCAACAGCAACAAAAGTAGGAGGTGGATGATGGCTGGGCAGTCTTTTTAAATTGCTGTTTTTTTTTTTGAGACAGGGTCTCACTCTGTCACTCAGGCTGGAGTGCAGTGGCACAATCAAAGCTCACTGCAGCCTCCAACTCCTGGCCTCAAGCAATCTTCCTGCTTCAGCCTCCCATGTAGCTGAGACTACAAATATCAACATACCTGGCTAACATTTTATTTTTAGTTGAGATGGGGGTCTCCCTATATTGCCCAGGGTTCAAACGATCCTCCTGCTTTGGCCTCCCAGAGTGCGATGATTAGAGGCGTGAGCCTCCCTGCCCAGCCAGTTGGGCACTCTTTGACTCTTTGGGACTCAGATCTGTCAGGGCTCACCTCACTCCTTGGGTTGGGCTGTATTCGGTGATGTCAGAAGATTCTGTCAGAAAGTTGGCCAAAACAGTTTTTCCACTCTGTGAAAATGAGAACAAGTAAAGGCCTGTACTGAAAGGCAGAAGGAAACCAAAAAAAAGCACCCCAAGAGGTGTCCTGGAACCCGGTGTGATGCAGTATAGGTCACGGGCACTCTGAGATCACTGGGGTGTTATGACCTCACTGTCTACTCTAGGGCAGTGGGCACAGCCTGGTCTGAGGCCCACGGAGCATGGGATTAAGGAATTCTTTTTTTTGAGATGGAGTTTCACTCTAGTTGCCCAGGCTGGGATGCAATGGCGTGATCTCAGCTCACCACAATCTCTGCCTCCTGGATACAAGTGATTATCCTGCCTCACTCAGTCTTCTGAGTAGCTAGGACTATAGGCATGTGCCACCACATCTGGCTAATTTTTGTATTTTTAGTAGAGATGGGGTTTCACTATGTTAGGCTGATCTCAAAGTCCTGACCTCAAGTGATCCACCTGCCTCCGCCTCCCAAGTGCTAGGATTACAGGTGTGAGCTACTGCGACTGGCCAAGGAGTTCTTTTAGGTCACAGAGAGGATCTAAAAGAGGATCAAAGTCAGCCTGGGGACTCGTGGCTGGCTGTCTCACAATCTCACACATTATATTACTCATATAATCAAGATGTTTCTCCATCTTGATTATATGAGTAATATATATTGCTTTTTTTTTTTTTTGAGAGAGGGTCTTGGTCTGTTGCCCAGGCTGGAGTGCAGCAACATGATCATAGCTCACTGCAGCCTTGATCCGTAGGGCTCAAGTGATCCTTCTGCCTCAGCCTCCTGAGTAGCTGGGACTGCAGGTGTATGCCACCACACCCAGCTAAGTTTTGTATTTTTGTAGAGATGGGGTTTCCCTGTGTTGCCCAGGTTGGTCTCAAATGCGTGAGCTGAAGTGATCGCCCCTCTTTGGCCTTCCGAGGTGCTGGTAGGCATCAGCCACTGTGCCTGGCCTGAGACCCCCTACAGGTTTCTCTGTGTTTGTGTGTGTGTGTGTTTTAGATGGAGTTTCGTTCTTGTCGCCCAGGCTGGAGTACAATGGCAGGATCTTGGCTCACTGCAACCTCTGCCTCCTGGATTCAAGTGATTCTCCTGCCTCACCCTACCAAGCAGCTGGGATTACAGGCGCCCACCACCATGTCAGGCTAATTTTTATATTTTTAGTCGAGATGGGGTTTCACCGTATTAGGCTGGTCTCGAACTCCTGACCTCAGGTGATTCACCCGCCTCAGCCTTCCAAAGTGCTGGGATTACAGGCATGAGCCACAGCGCCTGGCATTCTTTTTTTTTTTTTTTTTTTTTAATGCATTTAGCTTCAGTCCATCTGAGCTTTATTTCTGTGGATGATAAGTATACATGTAGATGTGATCCTCACTACCGCTCCCCCAACACACACATGAATAGCCAACGGTTCCAGGACCGTATAGTAAAAAGCCCAGGCCTCGAGCAATGGCTCACACCTGTAATCCCAGCACACTGGGAGGCTGAGGTGGGAGGACTGCTTGAGCCAGGAATTGGAGGCCAGCCTAGGTACTAGGCAACATAGTGAGACCCTGTCTCTATAAATAATTAACAAATTTAGGCCAGGCGCGTTGGCTCATGGCCGTAATCCCAGCATTTTGAGAGGGTGAGGCGGCCGGATCACTTGAGGTCAGGAGTTTGAGCCCAGCCCGGCCAACATGGTGAAAACCCATCTCTACTAAAAATACAAAAATTAGCCAGGGGCGGTGGTGTGGACCTGTAATAGCTACTAAGGAGGCTGAGGCAGGAATCGCTTGAATCCGGGATATGGAGGTTTCAGTGAGCCAAGATTACGCCATGACACTCCATCCTGGGCGACAGAGGACTCAGGAGGAATGCTTGAGCCCAGAGAAGTCGAGGCTGCAGTGAGCTATGATCACACCAGAGCGAGACCCTGTCTCAAACAAACAGAAGTCCAGACCCACAGACGCATTCATTAGGGGAATCCCGGGGGCAAAGGAAAGAGTCATGACACCTAGGCTGTGGTTCCAATGATGCCACTCAGTACCTTGGGCCTTCGGGGCTCAGTAACCCGGGCTCGCCTCCATTACCTTCTCCCTGCAGTGGTTGGAATCAACGTCTAAAAGCACGGAGTTCACAGAAAGGCCGGGGGCACCGGCCGGGATGGGCCCGATGGGCCCGGGTTCCCGCCTCCCAGACCAGGCGGTTGGGGACCTGCGCTCGCCCAGGCCCCGAGGCCGGCTCCCCGCTCCCTCTCCCGCGCCGGGCCAGGCCTCACCTCGCAAGGCCCCACGAAGAGGATCTTAGCCTTCAGCATCGTAATCCACAGTGGCGTAGGGGACCCGAGCCCGCAGGAACCTGCTTGTCAGGACAGAGCGCGCCTTGGCCGCTTTCGTTTCCATAGCAATGGCGAGCGCCCGCAGGGGCCGACGGGATTCGGCCACTTCCGGCGCGCGGGGCGGAAAGTGGGCGCGTCTGCGACTGGGAGGGGGTCGGAGAGAAGCCGCAAAGCCCGGGCTGCAGACGCGATTCTGCAGGGTTGGCCTCTCTCTATTTCTTTTACAGACAGGGTCCCACTCTGTCGCCCAGCCTGGAGTGCAGTGGCTTGATCTCGGCTCATCATTAACCTCCGCCTCCCGGGTTCAAGCTTTTCTCCTGCCTCAGCCTCCCGAGTAGCTGGGATTACAGGCATGTGCCACCACGCCCGGCTTATTTTGTATTTTTAGTAGAGACGGGGTTTCTCCGTGTTGGTCACGCTGGTCTCGAACTCCAGACCTCAGGTGATCTTCCCGCCTCGGCCTCCCAAAGTACTGGGATTACAGGCATGAGCCACTGTCCCCGGCCATCTCTCTCTGTTTCTTTTAGAGACGATCTCATTCTGTCGCCCAGTCGAGTGCAGTGGCGCCATCTCGGCTCACTGTAGTAGTCTCCAACTTCTGGGCTCAAGCGATCCTCCTGCCTCAGCCTCCCGAGTAGCTGGCACTACAGTCACGTGCCATCACACCCGACTAATTTTTAAAATGTTTTTATTTGTAAGATTGGGTTTTGCTAAGTTGCCTAGGCTGTTTTCGAACTCCTGGGCTGAAACGATCCTCCCGCCTCCACCTCCCAAAATTCTGAGACTGCAGGCACGCTCCACCAGTCTCGGTAGAGATGCGGAAAGCAAGACTCCAGGAGGGTGCGGAATGGCCATTCCCAAATCTTTTTTCCTCTGAATAATCCCGACAGCTCAGACAGGCCATACAAATGGCAAGCTGGCCGTGGAACCAGGCGTTAACTCCTTTATCACTGTGGCCATGATGTCGTCCACTTGGGAGCCGATTTATCACAGCCATGGGCCAGCTTAGAAAAAGTCAGGAAAATGTCTGGTGTCTGTAAAATGATTCGCCACTCACTATCATTCGTATGATCTAGGAGAAACCAAAGGGATAATGGCTGGAATCGTTTAATCAGTGCAGGTATCTGGAAACTGCTGCTAAATTAAGTTAGGTGAGTCTGAAAATGCAGTCAAGCCAGAATTTCGGATAAGGACATGATATTAAATTTCTATGTGCCGAGAGTGCCGGTACAAAATACGCTAGCCCACAAAAGGGCTGGCATGACAAAAACTCCTCAAGTCAACACACTATCAAATCTTTAACCTTTGGTAATGTAATTACATAATCTTTGTATGGAAAAGAACTGCTCGGCTGGCAGTGGTTGCCCATGCCTGTAATCCCCAGCACTTTGGAAGGCCAAGGTGGGAGGATCACAAGTTCAGGAGTTTGAGACCAGCCTGGCCAATATGGTGAAACCCCGTCTCTACTAAAAATACAAAAATTAGCCCGGTGTGGTGGCACACATCTGTAATTCCCGCTACTCAGGAGGCTGAGGCAGGAGAATCGCTTGAACCTGGGAAGCAGAGATTGCAGTGAGCTGAGATCACACCACTGCACTCCAGCTTGGGTGGCAGAGCAAAACTCTTTCTCAAAATAAATATATAAAAATAAATAACTGCTGAGTGAACAGTAAGAAAGTTCTCAATTTCAAGATGTCAATGTTGACTGATCAATATCTTTATTGATATTTTGATTAATTGGAGTGCAGTGGTGCAATTTCAGCTCACTACAACCTCCGTCTCCCGGGTTCAAGCGATTCTCGTGCCTCAGCCTCCCAAGTAGCTGGGATCAGCCTCCTGAATAACTGGGATCACACTTGTACCTGGCTAATTTTTTTTTTTTTGCATGTGTGTGTGTGTGTGTGTATACACACACACATACTTTTTTTTTTTTTGGTCGAGATGGAGTTTCACCATGTTGCCTAGGCTGGTCTCTAACTCCTCGACTTAAATGATCCAACTGCCCCGGCCTCCCAAAGTGCAGGCATGAGCAACTGTGCCCGGTCTAAGTGGAGTAATTAAAAAAAATTTTTTTTTTTAAGAGTGGGTTTCACTCTGTCACCCAGGCTGGAGTGCAGTGGCATGATCTCAGCTCACTGCAGCGTTGACCTTCTGGGCTCAGGTGATCCCCCCACCTCAGCTTTCTGAGTAACTGGGACCATAGGCATGCATCGCCATCCCTGGATAATTTTTGTATTTTCAGTAGAGATGGGGTTTTGCCATGTTGGCAAGGCTGGTCTCGAACACCTGACTTCATGATCTACTTGCCTTGGCCTTCCAAAGTGCTGGAATTACAGGCGTGAGCACCCGCACCCAGCCTACTGGGCTCTTTCTCAGGCTGTTTTCTCAACAGCTCTTCACTTGTTCACTGTGCTCTTCTGAACACATCAGGATAGCATCATTTTTTTCCCTTGTCTCTGATTTTAACCTCACATGAGAGCATCTTGATCAGAGAAATTGCAGTAGCCTTGAAGTTCAGCATAATTAACTTTACATAGTCCTCATTTTAAAATGTACCTTTTTTTTTTTTTTTTTTGTGACAAGGTCTTGCTCTGTTGTCCAGGCTGGTGTGCAGTGGTTTGATCATAGCTCACTGCAGCCTCGACCTCCTGGCCTCAAGAGATCCTCCCACCTCAGCCTCCCAAGTAGCTGGGACTGCAGGCACATGCCCCACATCCGGCTAATTTTTTATTTTTTGTAGAGATGGGTTCTTGTCATGTTGCCCAGGCTGGTCTCGAACTCTTGACCTCAAGTGATCCTCCCACCTCATCCTCCCAAAGTGCTGGGATTACAGGTGTGAGCCACTGTGCTTGGCTCTGCTTTGCTGTTTTATACACTGGTTTACAATCTGGGTTCACTTTGATGTGCACATTGCTGTTGATATGACCACTGGGAACATCTTCAAGCTGGTTTCTGCATCTTTTTGAAATACCATTTTTTTTTTTTTTAATCTGATCTCAAACTCCTGACCTGAAGACAGAGTCTTACTCTGTCGCCAGGCTGGAGTGCAGTGGCACAATCTTGGCTCACTGCAACCTCTGCCTCCCGGGTTCAAGGTATTCTCCTGCCTCAGCCTCCTGAGAAGCTGGGATTATAGAGTACCGATTTTGGAGTAAGATGGGGTTTCACCATGTTGGTCAGGCTGGTCTCGAACTGCTGACCTCATGATCCACCTGCCTCGGCCTCCCGAAGTGCTGGGATTACAGGAGTGAGCCACTGCGCCTGGTCTGAAATACCTTTCTGTAGAGCTCTTCCTTCCTTTTTTGGCACCCCTCCATGTTCCCAGGTGGTTATTTTATTACCATTGCTTCATAACCACCATGTACTGTATACATTCTTTTCCATGTATTAAAAAATTAAAAGTTTCAAAAGTCCAGGGAAACTAAAAAAAAAAAAAGAAAAACCAAAAAAAAACTTGTTCCTTTTCACACCTGGGAAAATTGGGGGAAATTTTGCCCCTCCTACTTTTGGCAGGAAACATACACTTACCTCTCTGGCTCTGGCTTTGGGAGAACCAGTGCCAGGCATATGGGTAGGTGCTGGGTTCTGGAGGTTGATCCGCACAGTGCCTTCGTCCTGGTAGCTTCTAGCCCAGATGGGGAGACCAGCCTGCAGAGTGCAGCTTGTCAAGTGTTTTCCCATGCACAGGTGTTTTTTTTTTTTAAGACAGTCTCACTGTCATCCAGGCTGCAGTGCAGTGGCATGATGGCTCACTGCAACCTCCATTTCCCAGGTTCAAGCAATTCTCCTGCCTCAGCCTCCTGAGAAGCTGGGATTACAGGCAGGTGCCACCATGCCTGGCTCATTTTTGTGTTTCTAGTTGAGACGGGGTCTCACCGTGTTGGCCAGGCTGATCTCGACCAGTTCTGCTTTCTACGTGCAAAGATGGTGTGTCTCCTTCGTGCTCAGTAATGGTTTTGCATCTTGCCAGGTCCAGAATCCAGGCTTCCTCACCTCAGCGTTTACTTCACTGCACTGGGAGGTAGTTTACGTGCTACATTTTTTTTTTTTTTTTTTGAGACGGGGTCTTGCTCTTGCCCAGGCTGGAATGCAGTGGCACAATCTTGGCTCACTGCAACCTCTGCCTCCTGGGTTCAAGTGAGTCTCCTGCCTCAGCCTCCTGAGTAGCTGGGACTATAGGCACGTGCCACCACGCCCAGCTAATTTTTGTATTTTTCGTAGAGACAGGTTTCACCATGTTGGTCAGGCTGATCTCAAACTCCTGACCTTGTGATCTGCCTGCCTCTGCCTCTCAAAGTGCTCGGATTACAGGTGTGAGCCACCGTGTCCAGCCCCATATGCTATATTCTTAACAACACATGACTTCACTGAATGGTCTCATTGGTGTGTGCGTTCACTGATCACAACTCTACACTACAGATGCTCAATAAGTGTTGGTTCTGGGCCAGTGCAGTGGCTTACATATGCAATCCCAACACTTTAGGAGACTGAATTGGGAGGATCACTTGACACTAGGCGTTTGAGACCAGCCTGGGCAATAAGCAAGACCCTGTCTCTGCACACACACGCACGCAGACACACACAATCAGCCAGGCATGGTGGAATGCCTGTAGTCCCAGATACTGGGGAGGCTGAGGTGAGAGGATCGCTTGAGCCCAGAAGCTTGAGGCTGCAGTAAGCCACGATTGTGCCATTGCACTGTAGCCTGAGCTTCAGAATGAGACCCTGACTCAAAAAAACAAGATAAAAGGGCCAGGCACATGGCTCACTCCTGTAATCTCAACACTTTGGGAGGCCGAGGCAGGTGGATCACGAGGTCAAGCGATAGAGACCATCCTGGCCAACATGGTGAAAACATGTCTTTATTAGAAGTACAAAAATTAGCAGGGTGTGGTGGCGCATGCCTGTAGGCCCAGCTACTTGGGAAGCTGAGGCAGGAGAATCGCTTGAACCCGGGAGGCAGAGATTGCAGTGAGCTGAGATCGCACCACTGTACTCCAGCCTGGCGACAGAGACGAGGGTGTCTCAAAAAAAAAAAAAAGATAAAAGAAGTGTCAGTTTCTTATTTCCTTTCATAACACACACGTAGGAACACATACACTTACACGTTCATTTACTCTATAAATATTTCAGTTAATGAATGTTCCCTTAGTCTTGCCAAGAACCTTTAGCTTTTGGTTCCAGGTGAGAGAAATAAAAAATCTGAAATGCTTTACATTTCTTCGATATATGTGCTGTGTACATTTGGGATGACTATTGTAAATTATTGAAATACTTTGCTTTATGACTTTCATTTTAATTAGAAGAGGTTGACTTCAGACAGCTTAATACCCAGCCTTTGGTTGTAAAATGAGCAGTAGACCATTAGCGGGGGTGAGAAATGGGTGAACTTAGAATCATTTTTCTCCTCCTTCTCTGATTCAATGCAATAAAATCTTTCACTTACACACACACACAAAAAGTAAAGAAATAAGTTTGACATATTTCAAATCCCTTCTATAAATTGTTGAAAAGATTTAATATAACCACCGGCCATAAAATCTTTGAGTTGACCCTCCGTGGTCTCATGATTACACATGCAATTTTTATTATTAAAGAATAAATTGTGGATTTCCCATGACTCGGGGGAATCAAATGCCCTTCAATCATCTCCTCTGGCAACTTGAGGAGTTGAAGCTTTTCTGTTCAACTCTCGAAGAGAGGAGTTTCACAAAATGGTTTGTAACCTGGAAATATTGTGTTTCCTATGAATGCTGTCATCTTTTTTTTTATTTGAAGAAAAGAATAAAGGTCTCACCAGAGACGAGTCCAGCAGGTTTGGTTCAGGACAAAATCGATGATGTAAAAATTACTTTTCATCAATTCCCATTACAAAGCCTGAGCTATGCTTTCAATATAAAAAACATTTCCCAGCCGACTGAAGATAAAGCTTTTGGCAAAGCAGTGAAACAGGGATATGGCTGGACCAGGAGCCTGTAGCCTGCATTTGGCCGTGTCCTGTAGAAGGGATTTTGGGAGGGGGTGTCGTGCCGTGGAAAGAGTATCAATTCTGGAGTAAGGCAATTTGAAATTAGGTGAGTGAGGCCAGGTGTGGTGGCTGATGCCTGTAATCCTAGCACTTTGGGAGGCCAAGGCAGGCACATTACTTGAGGCCACGAGTTCAAGACCAGTCTGGCCAACATGGTAAAACTCTGTCTCTACTAAAAATACAAAAATTAGCCAGGTGTGGTGGCAGATGCCTGTAATCCCAGCTACTCAGAAGCCTGAGGCAGGAGAATAGCTTGAGCCCAGGAGGCAGAGGTTGCAGTGAGCCAAGATTGCACTATTCCACTGTAGCCTAGGTGACGAGGACAAGACTCCGTCAAAAAAAAAAAAAAAAAAAGGACATAACTTGAGACTGGGTAATTTATAAAGGAAAGAGGTTTAATTGGCTGACAGTTCTGCAGGCTGTATAGGCTTCTGCTTCAGGGGAGGCCTCAGGAAACTTCTTTTTTAAGACGGAGTTTTGCTTTTGTTGCCCAGGCTGGAGTGCAATGGTGCGATCTCGGCTCACTGCAACCTCTGCCCCCTCCTTCAAATGATTCTCCTGCCTCAGCCTCCCGAGTAACTGGGATTATAGGCATGCGCCACCACACCCGGCTAATTTTTGTGTTTTTAGTAGAGACGGGATTTCTCCGTGTTGGTCAGACTAGTCTTGAACTCCTGATCTCAGGTGATCCGCCTGCCTCAGCCTCCCAAAGTGTTGGGATTACAGGCGTGAGCCACCGCACCTGGCCAGGAAACTTATAATCATGGTGGAAGTTGAAGGAGATGCAAGCCCATCTGACATGGCAGAAGCAGGAGGAAGAGAGTGAGTGAGGGGGATGTGCCACGCAGTTTTAAACAACCAGGTCTTGTGATAATTCTATCAGGAGACAGCACTGGGGGATGGTGCTAAACCGTTAGAAACCACCCTCTCCCCATGATCCAATCACCTCCCACCAGGCCGCTCCTCCAACACTGGAGTTACAGTTCTACATGAGATTTGGGTGGGGACACAAATCCAAACCATATCAGCAGGTCAGCCTATTCCATGTGGGAGGGGACGACACAACAGCATGAATATCAGGAGGTGAGAATTACTGGAGCCATCTTGGATGCTGGTTTCCACTAAGCCGAGAGTTTAAGAGATTTCTTTATTTTTTTCAGATTCAAGACAGGGTCTCCCTCTGTTTCCCAGGCTGGAGTGCAATGGCGCAATCACGACTCACTGCAACCCCGACCTCCTGGGACTCAGGTGATCCTCCTGCCTCAGCCTCCCAAGTATCTTTTGAGACCAGCCTGGCCAATACGGTGAAACCCCATCTCTACTGAAAATACAAAAAAAAAAAAAATTAGCTGCTCATGGTGGCATACACCTGTAAATCCCAGCTACCTGGGAGGCTGAGGCAGGAGAACGGCTTGAATCCGGAAGGCAGAGGTTGCAGTGAGCCGAGATCGTGCCACTGCTCTCCAGCCTGGGCAACAAAGCAAGACTCTGTCTCAAAAAAAAAAAAAAGAGAGAGATTGGGGTCCTCCTCCATCACCCAGGTTGGAGAGCAGTGGTGCAATCAGCTCACGCAGCCTCAACCTCCCAGGCTTAAGTGATCCTCTCACCTCAGCCCCCTGAGTGCCTGGGATTACAGGCACACACCACCATGCCCAGCTAGATTTTTAAATTTTTTGTAGAGACAGAGTCTCACTATGTTGCCCAGGCTGGGCTCAACCTAGTGAGCTCAAGCTATCCTTCTGCCTCAACCTCCCAAAGTGCTAGGATTGCAGGCGTAAGCCACTGCTCCCAGCCCCAGACAATATCTTTTTTCTTTTTCTTTTTCTTTTTTTTTTTTTTTTGAGACAGAGTCTCACTCCATCACCAGGGCTGGAATGCCGTGGTGCGATCTCTGCTCATTGCAACCTCCACCTCCTGGGTTCAAGCAATTCTCCTGCCTCAGCCTCCCAAAGTGCTAGGATTCTCCTGCCTCAGCCTCCCAAAGTGCTGGGATTACAGGCGTGAGCCACTGCTCCCAGCCCCAGACAATATCTTTTTTCTTTTTTTTTTTGAGATGGAGCCTCACTCCATCACCAGGGTTGGAATGCAGTGGTGCGATCTCCACTCATTGCAACCTCCACCTCCTGGGTTCAAGCAATTCTCCTGCCTCAACCTCCCAAAGTGCTGGGATTACAGGCATGAGCCACTGCGCCCGGCCCCCAGCCAATATCTTGAATACAGCTTCATGAGCAATCCTGAGCCATACTACCCAGCTAAGCTACTCCCAAACTCCTGACGCATAGAGAGTGTGTAAGATAAAAGTGTTTATTGTTTCTTTAGGTTGCTAAGTTTTGGGAGAATTTGTTACACACCAATAGATGATTAACAGAGCCTCAGTTTCTCTCTCACTAAAATGGGGATCCTAGAATTGTTTGCTTGAACCCAGGAGGTGGAGGTTGCAGTGAGCTGAGATCGTGCCACTGCACTCCAGCCCGGGCAATAGAGTGAGACTCTCTCAAAAATAAAATAAAACAAAGTAAAATAAAATGAGAATCCTAAAGCAAATCCTCTAGGGTGGTTAGGAGGATTGAATGTGATGAGGCATGCAAGTTATTTAGTCTAATTCCTGGCACATGACAGATGGTTGATGTCTTGATAGCTGTGATCACTTATAGCACTCACAGGCCTTTAGAACATTTTCGTGATGCTTTTGACTAATGTCTCCACACCCACAGAATTTTCCCACTGCATTTTTGTTTTGTTTTTGAGATGGAGTCTTGCTCTGTCACCCAGGCTGCAGTGTAGTGGCACGATCTTGACTCACTGCAACCTCCACCTCCTGGATTCAAGTGATTCTTCTGCCTCAGCCTCCAGAGTAGCTGGGACTACAGGCCCATGCCATCACGCCTGATTAATTTTTTGTATTTTTAGTAGAGGGGGGGGTTTCACTGTGTTAGTCAGGATGGTCTCGATCTCCTGATCTCATGATCCACCAGCCTCGGCCTCCCAAACTGCTGGGATTACAGGCATGCGCCACCGCACCTGGCCAACTTTTTTTTTTTTTTTTTTTTTTTTTTATAAAGGGTCTGTCTCTGTCACTCTGACTGGAGTTACAGTGGTGTGATCTCGGCTCACTGGAACCTCCACCTTCCAGGTTCAAGCAATCCTCCCACCTCAGCCTCCCACAGGTATAAGCCATCATGCCCAGCTAATTTTTATATTTTTTGTAGAGACAGGATTTCACCATGTTGGTCAGGCTGGTCTTGAACTCGTGACCTCAAATGATCCCCCCGCCTTCGCCTCCCAAAGTGCTTGGGTTGCAGGCATAAGCCACCATATCCAGTAACACTTGCTTTCCTAATGCCATTTCAAATTGGTCACATTACTCCTTCTTGAGTCAGGCCTTTTTTGTTTTTTGAGACAGAGTCTTGCTCTGTCACCAGGCTGGAGTGCAGTGCCCCAATCTTGGCTCACTGCAACCTCCGCCTCCTGGGTTCAAGTGATTCTTCTGCCTCAGCTTCCTGAGTAGCTGGGATTACAGGCGTGTGCCACCACGCCTGGCTAATTTTTGTGTTTTTAGTAGAGACGAGGTTTCACCATGTTGGGCCAGGATGGTCTCGATATCCCAACCTCAGGTGATTCACCAGCCTCAGCCTCCCAAAGTGCTGGGATTACAGGCATGAACCACCACGCCAGGCCTTTGAGTCAGGTTGTAATCTGATATTTAACCAGAATAATTCTAGAGTCTTTATTCCAGCCTGACCAACACGGAGAAATTTCGTCTCTACTAACAAAATACAAAATTAGCTGGGCATGGTGGCACATGCCTATAATCCCAGCTACACAGGAGGCAGAGGCAGGAGAATTGCTTGATCCCAGGAGGCGGAGGTTGCAGTGAGCCGAGATCACGCCATTGCACTCCAGCCTGGGTGACAGAGTGAGACTCCGTCTCAAAAAAAAAAAAAAACAAAAAAAACACACACACACACAAATAAAACATTTAGCAGTTGTTTCTTATCAAAGATACACTTTGATATCTAAGTACATGTCAACATTACATGGACCAGTCCATGACTGAACTGAGTGTGGAAGTTTCCTTTTCGTCATGTGATGGCCACACTGAAGGAAGACACACTTGGGTGTGGAGCAGAGCTGGACGATTTTGGCAGCCCCTCTAGGAGAAATGTTTTGGGAAAGACTCCTTTTCCACACAGAGCATCCCAGCCACCCAAGCAGATCCAATCGTGGGCCTTCATCTCATCTGAAGTACCCTGGGAGTCCACAGAACACTTCCTACATCCTTTGTCTTCAAAGCACTTTGCCACGGTTATCTAATCAATCTCCAGAGGAGATTCAGGAAGGGAGGATGCTTTTTGTCAAGTTATGGTGCCTGTGAGTCAGGACAGCACAAGACAATGCCACCAGGAGCAGGAGGCAGTTTCCTGTGACTTTCTCCCCATCCGCTGGCCCTGGGAGAGTCCCCTGCTCTGTCTTGGCCTCCGCCTGTTCCCTTCAAATCTCTTGGCGGAAATTGGGGCCGGAAGTCACGTTCCCTAATCTGTGAGCTGAAAGCCCTCATCTGTAGCCATTGCCAACGATGAGGTTTCATTCAACCTAAACACTACCAATGTCACTTAGGGTAAGTATAAGTCTTTTTTTTTTTTTGAGACAGAGTCTTAGTCTGTCACCCAGGCTGGAGTGCAGTGGCATGATCTCAGCTCACTGCAACATCCGCCTCCCAGGTTCAAGCAATTCTCTGCCTCAGCCTCCTGAGTAGCTGGGATTACAGGCGCCCGCCATCACATCCTGCTAATTTTTGTATTTTTAGTAGAGACGGGGTTTCTCCATGTTGGTCAGGCTGGTTTTGAACTCCCAACCTCGTGATCTGCCTGCCTCGGCCTCCCAAAGTGCTGGGATTACAGGTGTGAGCCACCGGACCCGGCCAGTAAGTATAAGTCTTTTGATACTTTATCTTTATTTTGTTTTATTTATTTATTTTTTTGAGACAGACTTTTCGTTCTTGTTGCCCAGGCTGGAGTGCAATGGCAAAATCTCAGCTCACTGCAACCTCTGCCTCCCGGATTCAAGCAATTCTCATGCCTCAGTCTCCCAAGTAGCTGGGATTACAGGCATACACTACCATGCCCGGCTAATTTTGTATTTTTAGTAGAGATGGGGTTTCTCCATGTTGGTCAGGCTAATCTAGAACTCCTGACCTCAGGTGATCCTCCTGCCTTGGCCTTCCAAAGTGCTGGGATTATAGGTGTGAGCCACCACGCCAGGCCAAGTAGCTGGGATTACAAGCAGGTACCACCAAACCCGGCTAATTTTTTGTGTTTAGTAGAGCTGGGGGTTTCATCATGCTGGTCAGGCTGGTCTCGAACTCCTGACCTCAGGTGATCCACCTGCCTCGGCCTCCCAAAGTGCTGGGATTACAGGTGTGAGCCACTGCACCCGGCCTAATATTTTATTTATTTAAGTTAAAAAATATATAGAGGTGGGGCTGGGCTAGGCGGCTCATGCCTGTGATCCTAGCACTTTGGGAGGTGGGAGGATCACTTGAGCTCACAAGTTTGAGACCAGCCTAGGCAATGTGGCAAAACCCTGTCTCTATAAAAAATGCAAAAATTAGCCAGGCATTGTAACGAATCCATGTAGTTCCAGCTATTTGGAAGGCAGAGGGTGAAGGATCACTTGTGCCTGGGAAGTGGAGGCATAAGTGAGCCGAGATGGCGCCACTGCACTCCAGCCTGGGTGACAGAGTGAGACTCCGTCTGAAAATAAATAAATAAAAATAAATAAAAATAGAGGCTGGGTGTGGTGGCTCATGCCTGTAATCCCAGCACTGTGGGAGGCCGAGGCCGGTGGATTACGAGGTCAGGAGTTCGAGACCCCCCTGGCCAATATGATGAAACCCCATCTCTACTAAAAATACAAAAATTAGCTGAGCGTGGTGGCGCATGCCTGTAGTCCCAGCTACTTGGGAAGCTGAGGCAGAAGAATCGCTTGAACCCAGGGGTCAGAGTTGCAGTGAGCTGACGTCATGCCACTGCGCTCCAGCCTGGGCGACAGAGCAAGACTCTGTCTCAAAAAATAAAATAAAAAGAGACTATGGCTTGCTATGTCACCCAGCCTGGTCTTGAACCCCTGGCTTCAAGTGATCCTACCACCTTGGCCTCCCAAAGTGCTGGGATTACAGGTGTGAGCCACTGAGCCCCTCTGTAAGTATAAGTCTTCTCTGAACCTCTGTAAAATAGAAATAGTCGTCCATACATCATGGGATTATTGGGAAGATAAAATGAGATGAGGCACATGAAGATGCTTGGCACATGGTAACCTGATAATAATTCACTCAGACGGCTGGGCACAGTGGCTCACGCCTGTATTCTCAGCACTTTGGGATGCTGAGGCGGGTGGATCATGATGTCAGGCGTTTGAGACCAGCCTGGCTAAGATGATGAAACCCCTGTCTCTCCTGAAAATACAAAATTAGCCAGGCATGGTAGCATACACCTGTAATCCCAGCTGCTTAGGAGGCTGAGGCAGAAGAATTGCTTGAACCTGAGAGGTGGAGATTGCAGTGAGCCGAGATCACTGCACTCTGAGATCACGCCACTGCACAGAGTCTCACTCTGTCACACACACACACAAAATTCACTCAGGCAAACCAACCAACCACCCAATGAATCAACCAATCAAATACACCAAACACAATGGCTCACAGCTGTTACCCCAGCACTTTGGGAGGCCAAGGCATGTGGATTGCTTAAGGCCAGGAGTTCGAGACCAGCCTGGCCAACATGGTGAAATCCCATCTCTACTAAAAATACAAAATGTAGCTAGGCGTGGTGGCACATATCTGTAGTCCCAGTTACTCGGGAGGTTGAGGCATGAGAATAGCTTGAACCTGGGAGGCAGAAGTTGCAGTGAACTGAGATTACGCCACTGCACCCCAGCCTGGACTCTGTCTCAAAAATAAACAAAACAAAACAAAAAAGAAAAAACAAACCAAACCAAACAGCAGTAGCAACAACAATAACAAAATGGCTTGATTTAATTAGTTCAGTGTTGTAGGAAAAACTTCACAGTTCGGGCTGGAGCGTAGCTGTTTCAGCTGTCACTGGGTGGGTTGCTGTGAGAGGCAGTGATAAAGGTGCACGGGGTTTAGAGCTCTGCAGCCAGATGGCCTGAGTTCAAAGATTGACTCCACCGCTTCCCAGATGGGTGACATCGGGCTGGTTACTTAACTGCTTTGTGCCTCAATTTTTCTGCCTGTAAGATGGCCATAATAACACCCTTGCCAGGCATGGTGGCTCACACTTGTGATTCAGCACTTTGACAGGCTGAGGCAGGCGGATCACTTGAGGCCAGGTGCTCGGGACCAGCCTGGCTAACACGGCAAGACCCTGTCTCTACTAAAAATACAAAAAAAATTAGCTGGGCTTGTGACACAAGCCTGTAATCCCAGTTACTCTGGAGGCTGAGGCAGAAGGATCACTTGAACCTGGGAGGTGAGGTTGCAGTGAGCCGAGATCATGCCACTGTACTCCAGCCTGGGCGACAGAGCAAGAGTCTGTCTCAAAAAAACCCGCTTTGTGGAATTCCTTTATTAAAAAAATTTTTTTTTTGAGTCTGACTCTCACTCTGTCAGCCAGGCTGGAGTGCAATGGCGCAATCTCAGTTCACTGCGACCTCCGCCTCCCAGGTTCAGGTGATTCTTGTGTCTCAGCCTCCTGAGTAGTTGGGATTACAGAAGCCCGCCACCACGACCGGCTAATTTTTGTATTTTAGTAGAGATGGGTTTCACCATGTCGGCCAGGCTGGTCTTGAACTCCTGACCTCAGGTGATCCTCCTGCATCGGCCTCCCAGAGTGCTGGAATTACTGGCGTGAGCCACTGTGCCCGGCATCAAGTATGAATTTGCCAAATCTCTCTGTCTTTCCTTATAACTGGCTGGTGACAGACATGAGGTGATGTTCTGCCTCAGAATCTCATTTCCCAGGGCACACAGGCCTGTCTGTTGTCCTATGGGGCTGGGTGCATTGTCCCAGTGGCCATGTAAGACAGTGCACACTGCTGATTGACGATCTGTTCCATGGATCTGTTGCAGGGCAGGTGAGCCCTCAAGTGGAGTGTAGCCCACAAGTCTTCTTGGCTTTGCCCGGGAAAGAATTCAAAGACAAGCCGGAGGTAGAAGAAAACAGCTTTATTGAAGAGGCAGGGCTACCCCGTAGGCAGAGAGCAGCAGCTCAGGCCAGTTCTGGAGTCACGTGTATACCCAGTTTTTCTTTTTTTTTGAGACAGAGTTTCGCTCTTGTTGCCCAGGCTGGAGTGCAATGGCTTGATCTCGGCTTACTGCAACCTCTTCTTCCCAGGTTCAAGTGATTCTCCTGCCTTAGCCTCCCGAGTAGCTGGGATTACAGGCATGCACCACCACGTCCAGCTAATTCTGT
>CAUYLG010045687.1:0-18632 GCA_963573385.1 Cacajao melanocephalus | reverse complement strand
GTTTGCCAGTATTTTATTGAAGATTTTTGCATCTGTGTTGATCATGGATATTGGCCTGAAGTTTTGTTTCCTTGTTGAGTCTCTGCCGGGTTTTGGTATCAAGATGATGTTGGTCTCATAAAATGATTTGGGAAGGATTCCTTCTTTTTGCATTGTTTATAATAGTTTCAGAAGGAATGGTAACAGCTCCTCTTTGTACATCTGGTAGAATTCAGCTGTTAACCCATCTGGATCTGGGCTTTTTTTGGTTGGTAGGCTATTAATTGCTGTCTCAACTTCAGCCCTTGTTATTGGTCTATTCAAGGTTTCAACTTCTTCCTAGTTTAGGCTTTGAGGGTGCAAGTGTCCAGGAATTTCAATTATTTCTTTTCTATTGCTATTTTTTTTGTTTTGAGAAAGTCTCACTCTGTCATACAGGCTGGGATGCAATGGCACAATCTTGGCTCACTGCAACCTCCGCCTCCTGGGTTCAAGTGATTTTGTTGCCTCACCCTCCTTAGTAGCTGGGATTACAGGTGCACACCACCATGACTAGCTAATTTTTAAAATTATTTTAGTAGAGAAGGGAATTCACCATGCTGACCAAGCTGGTCTCAAACTCCTAACCTCAGGTGATCCACCTGCCTTGGCATCCCAAAGTGCTGGGATTACAGACATAAGCCACCACACCGGCCCTCTATTGCTAATTCTTATTGTATGCTTTGTAATATATCTTTACCTATCCAAGAAAAAAAAAAAGATTTTATCGTGTTTTTTTCTTTGGTTGTCAGTTCCATGTTTAATTCCACTATATATTCAGAATAATTTTTATAAGGTATGGTTTGATATTCATTGAGTTTGCATATGGATATACAACAGTTATGGCACCATTTGTTGAATAGATTTTTTTCTGCAGTTGAGAATGTAAAACCAACACATTTATTTTGTGTTTTCAGACTGTTTAATTATTACACTTCCTTTGATTTCACATGTAAATATAATCACCCTTTCAACTTCCAGTAGAAAAGCCGTGCTGAAATTCTGGGTAGCATACACTGAATCTATATTTCAATTTGGGGAGATTTTGCATGATAACAATATAGAACTTTTAAAATCCTTTCTTTCAAAAAAATAAAAATAAAAAAAAAATAAATAAAATCCATGACAGTGGTGGGCCTCTTAATTTGTTTATGTCTTCTTTATTTTCCTTCAGCAAACTTTTGCAGTGTTTAGTCTATAGGTAACATCTCTCTGAATATTTGAAACTTCAGAAGTAGGTTGTAAACCATTGTGCCAGCTGCCAAAGGAGAAATGTTTATATGATCCAGCTACAGTATCACAGAATAGGACAAAGAAGTGTGGATTTGGAGCTGAGAGGCAATAATAAATCAATAACCTTGCACATGCCACTACTATCTAATTTTGCAATAGAAATCCTACAAAGTGTCATGAAGCAAGACAAAAAAATAAAATGCGCAAATATTGAAAATGATGGAGCCAAATTCTGTTTACTGGTGATTGACTTGTTTCCTGGTGATTGACTTGTTTCCTGACATATCTGCCAAGAAAAAACCTACTTAACTAGTAAGTGAATTTGACAAGTTTTCTGGATACTATGGTATTAAACTGAATTTTATTTCCATGTATAAGTGACAAACAACTGGTTATCTTAAACTAAAATAATTCCACTTTAAATGACATGCACAACTGCTAAGTAAAGACAATTGAACTAGCTAAATAGCAAATAAGACCATGCGGAGAAGAAATCAGTCATCCACATTCCATATAAACTGCCTGCATGTGAGACCAACAGGTGAATTGCTCAGGCAACACTCCCTTTTCCCCAGCTCCAACTATGGAGCCATAGAATTATGAGCAAAGAGAATGGTTGTATTTTAAGCAACTAAATTTTGGGGTGGATCACTACACAGAAACAGATAAGTGATAGAATTCTTTCAGTTGTTTTGTGCAAATTCTGATTTCTTCTTTGACCCCTGAGTTGATTAGAAGTGCATTGTTTACCTTAGAAATAATTGGAGACTTTTATTCTTATCAATATTGATTACTTCCTTTGTAGTCAGAGACCTATGCATGAATTCTGTTGTTGAAAGTTATTCAGACTTGTCTTATGACTTGAAATATATTTTTTAGTGAATGTTTTATCTACTTAATAAGAATGTTTATTTTGTAATTATTTGGGATAGACTTTGTATCTTAATTAGGTCAAGTTGATTGTGTTGTTACAACATTTTATATCTTTACCAATTTAGGTCTACCTATTTTGGAAGTGGTATTTACATCTCTGATGATAATTATAAGTTTATCCCTGTATTTCAGTAATATTTTGCTTCATATATTTTAAGTACTGTTATTCCATACAAATATGGAAGTACCAGCCCTATACTTTTTAGGTAAATGTGTAATAGAAATTATTAAATAAGTTTAATTATTGACATATAAATTCTCCAGTCTGTGCTATTCTCTCTTTTCCTTAAAACTACTAAAATCAAAATAATAATACAATAGTCACTATAAACTACCAGTCTTCTTTGTGTCACACATTTATTTTAAACATTGTTTATAATTATTACAACATTTAAAATAGATATTACCCTTCCTATTTCATAACATAGTTTATGGCATGCAATATAAGGTAAACAATGTTACAGGGATCTAAATGAATGAAACTTTGTCTGATTCCAGAAGTCTTCTCTCAGTGGCCATGCCTACAATAGGTTCTATTGTATTTTCCAATGCATGCTTATGTATCTTATATTCAGCCACCATTGACTATTGTAGAAGCTGATTTTTAATCATTTATTGTCTGAATTTTAGAAATCCTCTTAAGACTAATCATCACTGTTTGTCCAGACTGAGCTTTAAATTGCTCGTACCTATCATCTATGTTTTCCAATTTATCACTTGCTGAATTGTCACAAACTATAGTGTTAGAAAAAGTATTATATTTCATTGTAAATGTCTTAGCTAATATGTTGGTTTTAATATGTCACTAGTTTTAGCTTGGGGACCAATTTGGCACATATGTAAAATTTTATAGAGATATGTAAATTCCTCTAAACATTTTAATTTATTCCAAAAGCTTGTATTTATCTACAATAGATTTTCTCTTAAAACAATGTTTTTAGGATCATGCCAAGTAATAGCTTTAAGGACACGAAGAAAAAGAGGAAATGATTATGTAAGCTAAATTTCAACAGCATTTTCCCTGTCTTTTGAGATCAAATAAGATTGATTCAATGTATTTTCCATTAAGTTCAGACTATATCTTGAGAATTTTCAAATTTCATTAGAATTTATGATCACTTTCAGCTCTTAAGTCTTGCTTAGCATGAATCAGTTTAGGGATCATCTAAATGTCCACTATATGTTATTATGTTTTGCATTACATTATTTTAATGTGGATCACTATATTTCTCTTAGTTATACAAAATGACTAATAGAAAACTTTTATATGCATAAAGGACTACTGAATAATAGGGGATACAGAGATTTCTACTGCCAAAAGGCTCATTATTTAATACTCAATGTTAGATATTGATATTCCTAAAGTTCCCTCCCTCCTTCCATATTTTGGGCTCCAGATTCTAATCACGTAGGTTAAATCATCTTTTGTTGATTACTCTTGTTTTTATTTTCTCTCTCCAAGTTACTATTGATTTTTAATACAAAGCAGTTTAGTTGTGTCTCTTGTCATGGGCCCAGTTTCTCCTGCCCTTAAGGTCTCACTTTCCACTTCTAAATACCTTCCAAGATGTTTTCCTCCACAAACACAATATCGTCCTTAAAAGAGAAATTCTACATCAGTTGTTAAACTAATACATCTTTCACCTCACTTCAGATGTATTACTACTGAATTTGTCTCCCCAAGTGTAAAGATGGCTGGAGTAGACATTGTGGCATGGTTTCTCATCACTAGAAGGAAAAATTCAGCTGAGTTCTGTCAAAATGGTGGGTTGGCTATGGCATTCATTTCTGAATCATAAGATTTAAGCCAGACTACTCTATTAACATAGTCTGAAGAAGCGATCTTTCCTCTTACATTTATAGAGGATTTTTTACTATTGCTAATAGACATGCTGTATACTACCACATATCCTAAAAACTTTAGTTTTAACTTAACTATACAGCAAACAACTTAATTTAACTTCTATACGGCATAGATAAAATATACAATAAATGACGATGTCATTTAGAATGAATGGACTAGGAAATGTAATTTTATTCATGGAAAGTTCTTTTGTAAAAATGTATCTTCTTTGACATTGCTATGTGTCAGTTGACTCACATTTTCAAAGCTGGAGTGCAGATATTTGAGTCCATTCATTTATCAGATCTCTAAAGATATACATATATATCTTTTATATGTATCTGATTATATATATGTGTATATATATGTATATATAAAGATATATATGTATATATTCCTCAAGAGTTCAAAACTATTGTGGAGTATTTTTATTTTGTTGTGTGTACCTCTAAATTCTCACTAGAATTTTACTCTTATGATAGTCATAAATTGCTGGTTCTTTTTTGTGGGAGAGGGTGAGATTTCCACAGGGAATAGCTGCCTTAAATAAGTATTTTACATATTAAAATTATTAAAGTAATTTTTATTTAGTCCCCCCAAAACTGTTTTTCCTTGAAGCTGTTTGTTTAGAAAAATTTGGTTCTTGCTTTTTAGCAAGAATAAACCAAACACATAAACTTTGTTCTCTTTCTTTCTTTGTCCCTTTTATTATGAAATGCATTCTGTGCCTATCCAGCTGTGCTGGCTGCATGTCAGTAATGTGAGTCACTGACCAATGTTCTCCCACACATGAACAGGAACTAACACAAAGAAAAACAAAAGATATAACTCTTGGATTTTGCTTACATTGCTAAACATTAGGGAAGGGAAATAATCGTGTCATTTTCAATGAAATTTGATTAGGTATATTTCTTTCTATTTGTGAGTGACGTTGCTATTTTTGGTTAGTTGTAGGAGATTAACACGATGGAATTGCAATTAGAAGAGAAATGACACTCAGAGGTCATTAGTGAGGAAATCTCTTGACAACATCAGCAAACAGTTTTACTAAAATGACATGAAAGCAAAACATCAGTGATAAAATAAAGACTGAATATGGATTTCTCAAATCCATAAATTCTTACAATAGCCAACCATTAATAAATATTGGTCTACTTCTTTCTTTTTTTTTCATGTCTTTCTACGTGTTGATTAGAATTACAGTATCTGAGAGCTAGGTGTAATCTTGTAAGTTATATGGTGAAATATTTTAGAAATATTACTCCTAATTTTTACAGATAAGAATATCAAGCTTCAATAATCTTAAAAGATTTACCCATTCCCACACAGATAGATAGTGACAGAATCATCAAGTCTAGCATTTAGTCTCATGATCTTGTCAACTGTGATTTCCAGTACACTCCCTTTATCACTCCCCCCTCTTTTACTCTAATTATTAGCAAAGATCCCAACTCAGTGAATCACTGGTGGCTGGCATTTAGCTATTCCTAACTTGTCTTACAATTAAATAAAATTTTCATTTGACCCCTTTCGCCAATTTGCACTTGCATTGGAGTTAGATTAAATACTTGGTTAAACCATATTTATGGTACACAGAAGGTTCTAATTAAAGAGCAATTGCACTCCTCAGTGCCAAACAAAAGAGAAACAGATTCACAAACATATTCTCATGCCTCATAGATGAGAAAGCTTTAATAAAGTTGGTTGGCTGAAATAGTACTTTTGTTTCCCCCATCGCCCTAAGGAGGAGAAGGGTGAGAAAGAGTCCAAGGGCAAAAGTGAATCTGAGGATGAAGATATGCCACGTAGCTCTTTGGAAAAAAAAAAAAAAAAAAAACCAAACTCGTTTCAGATCTTTCAGAAAAGCAACACAGACATAAATCCTATTCTAAAAGTTCAAAAAAAAAAAATAGCTATCTCTGCAAGAGTCTCCAAGCTATAAGTTGAGATTATCTACTTACTTTAATTACTTTATAAACTTATTTTGAAAAAAAGGATAGTAATTTTGCTTTTCATAATGTGATCAATGCTGCCTAGAGGCAGAGCTACTTCTGTGTGAAGAAAGGGGATACATGTCCATTATGAAGGCTATGTAGTTATATAATTAAATACATCCATGATGCATACTTTGTATGTCAGTAAGTTTAAATCAATGTAGAATTCTCCTTTGAGAAGAACCTAGTGTTCCTATAAGTGACAGGTATTAAAAAGCTTGTTACAAGCCCACTCTTTCTGAACATGTTATGAACAGTAAAATGCCTCCTCTTTATCTTGTGAGCTCAGACGATTAAGTATTGTATAAATATTGTTGACCACGTGACTACTGTTATTTTTGACTCTGACTCTGTAGAGCTCAAATGCTAACTCCATTTACTGAAGCCTCCTCTGGTAAAGGTTCTGGAAAGTTTCAAGAGCATGAAATAAAAAACAGTGATGATCTACCTTAGGAATGCAGCTTGACAAAGTCGTCATGAAAAAAGAAACCCTATCGGAGCTGGAAAAATGTTGTAAAGCGTGGTATAAATGCCTGTCTCAGGGAAGAAACTGACAGTGAACATTGCAGCCTTCCTTTTGGTTATCTGTTATCTCAATTTAAGACCATGGGTTAGGAAACAGAGTTGGAGAAATGGAAAGAAAAAAGAAATGGAAAGAGACAAAAAGAAAAACTGGAGGGATTTTGGGAATCGGGGAAAGAGGAGAAAACTCTGGAGCTAAAAATAGCTTTTTGTGATTGCGGCTTTTTGACCTGGGGTATTTATTGCCTTTTGATTTGGAGATAACTTTGGCTTGAGAACCCTGACAAATAAGTTGCTATACAGAGATGGAAGCAAATGAATCACTGCCAAGGATTTATTTTCAACTCTGGGCTCAAAGACAAAAAGTTAGGAACCTGTAGATATGTTCATATTACATATGTTAGCCTAGTTATTCATGAAACAAGTGCTCAAAGCTCTCAGACCAATATAAACTTTGGGTTTGAGTGTCTCTTGTGTCATGTGTAATTAACTCCTCCCAGTCAGGCCAGTCCTTCACTTCCAAGTGACTCATTTTTATTTCAGATGATTTTCTGGCTACCATTCTTTCCCAGAGAAGAAGATTATCATTTCTTAGAAATTCTAAGTAGAAAAATAGAGATTATGCAAACAGAGAAATGCAAATTGATGTGAAAAGAGGAGGGGAAAAATGTCATTAAATTAAAAAATCATGGCCAGGCTCTGTGACTCATGCTTGTAATCCCAGCACTTTGGGAGGCCGAGGCGGGCGGATCACCTGAGGTTGGGAGTTCGAGAGCAGCCTGACCAACGTGGAGAAACCCAGTCTCCACTAAAAATACAAAATGAGCCGGGGGTGGTGGCACATGCCTATAATCCCAGCTACTTGGGAGGCTGAGGCAGGAGAATCACTTGAACCCGGAAAGCAGAGATTGCGGTGAGCTCAGATAGTGCCTTTACACTCCAGCCTGGCAACGAGAGTGAAACTCCATCTCAAACAAACAAACGATCACAGAACATTGTCTGTATATTCTTTCCATCTTATGTTGTGACAGAATTTACTTCTGGGGAATGTTGTTCTTGTATTAGGGGACTTCTTTAATAGGCTTTTTAGTTACAGAAAGTGAAGCATCTATAGGGAAAAGTTAAGAAAATACAGACATTCCCTGTGTAATGAAGTAAAAGGTATTAACCTTGGAGAGAGAATGTTTTGTTTTCATCTCATTTATTCCACAAGTTGCTGTTTAGTGACGTGGGGAGTAGGGATGGCGAGCAGTGGGCATCATTTACTTCTGAGCAGCCAGGCTTATACCTCAGAAGGGGGACAGGCACAGAAGAGCTCTCTTTTATGGGAATGACCAGAAAACTTAAGAAACATGATACCTATATCCAGTTTTAGATTATTTTATGTCCTATATTGTGCTTCTCCTCCATCACCTCTAAAGCTTCAGTGCAGTCAGACACACACAATAACTGTGTGTTAATAGAGCCTTAGGGACAGTTTATGTTCCAACTTGGGACCAAATTGTATAGAGAGAGGACAACACCCAGCATGAGCAAACGAGCAATGAGGCAGTGGTGATTAAAGAAAAGCCAGAAGTTCAGAAGAGAGAGGAGTGACGAAGAGAAAAAAATATGTATCTCAGTAATCCCTGGAATTATGGCCAAGGGTTCTGGACTTCATACAGTTACATTAGATGAAAGCGAGAGGATTTGGAACATTTGGGTTACTTAGGAAAATAAGTTAACCAATCATTGAAGGATACTTGGAAATTAAAATTAGAACTCCTAAATATTTATAAATTGTGTTTCTAAAGTAATATACTTCAAGTAGTTTAAAAAGCAAATAATTGTAATCTAGAAAACCTAGAAGATGGAAGTAGAAAGAGGGTGACTAAAGAGATCAGGGGGTCTCTGTTGCCCATCTGACGTGATCACGATATGGATGATTATGTTGCTGGGGAAAAAATGAAGGGCCGGTTTATGTCAGCCTCTGAACTTCAGGCATGTGTTTAGTCATCTAAGAGTGATGGCTCTGTACTGTCCTCAAAAATATCATTAAAGGACTACATATATTTTAGATTTATTTCCCAGTTATTAAGCCATGCATCCATTAGCTATTCTTCCTGATTCTCTCCCTCCTCCCACCCTCAACCCTCCAACAGGCTCTTCTAGGTAACAAAACTGCACATCCTGCACATGTATCCCTGAACTTAAAAGAAAATTGAAAATAAAAAATTTAAAAAATTAATTTTCATCTCTTTTAATGGTCATGGATATTGAATAACTGAGAAATACTAAAAATGTGAATCTTTGATCTTTAAGAAAAAAGAATAGCTAACAATAAAACTTTATAAAGCTTATTTGTTATGAACAAAGAATCGAATACTATATTATCTCTATATATCTAGTTTAAGTGAGTAATTATTTTAGTGTGATTTTATGTAGTTGATTTAAATAGGATATATTTCTAGAAGCTGGCTATATATTTACCCTCTTGGAACCCTGGAGTGCCTTCTGTTGAATAGGCAATTGAATCAGTTTATTAAGTTAAGAAATTCAAAGAGAAATCTTAACATTTGATTTGAATTACTTGAAATCTTAAAAATATTATAAAAACTTACAAAGATATCTTCGAGTTGTGACACTTTCATCAATTAATGTAAAATATAGAAACTCTTAGGCGCATATTTTCATTACATGTCCTAAGAAGCATACACAACGCTATCATCTCTAGTAACCTCTAGGGTTACCCTAGAGTGTCAAAGAATATTTTTGTATTTGACTTTTCTTCTCTGATGATTTATATTCTAACAACAATGAAACTCTCCAGAATTAAAGCCTGAGTCAGTGAGACCCATTTTCAAGTTGGTTTTTTCAGTCAGAATCTGAAGGGGAGCACATCACATCTCCAAACCTGAAATATGTGCTTTATTTTCCGGGAACCAGTGTGCACATTAAAGCCAAGTTATCTCCTGTGTAAATAGAGCCTCTCTGTCTTCTTTTACTGTAATTACTTTGTCAGAAAGAATATTGCATGTCAAACTGAGTCAGACATTACATTATTATGAAAAAATTACCTTTTGATTTCTGTTAGAGATTTCCTTCAAAAAATAATTTCACTACTTAAGTCTATTTGCATCCACAGATAATCCTTTTGATGATCTTAGCTAGGACTGAGGGTCATGAAAATCAGAATAAGCATGTGAGATGTTGACTTTTGGACTGAGAGTTGTGTTATGTGGCACAAAGATAACTATATTAGTCAGACCAAACTGAATTCCTTTATAAGAGATGGTGAATTTTGTCCATGGTCATGTTGAAACATGACTATAATTCAGGTACATTTAAGAAAACAATTCTCTATGCATTATACCTCATATTTCCAGAAATGATGTTTAACATCCACAGATCAATCTACTGGTCAACATCAACTTTTCTATCTACTAATATTGTCATATAAATCACACCCAGCTTAGTATGGGTGTCATTTAAAGGAGAGATAGGAGCAGCAAAGAGCATATAAAATATACACACTATTAAAATTGTAATTAAATAAAGTTTATGAAGTTTATAACTCCAGGGTATTCTGACAGGAAAAAAATACAACAAAATTTTATAAGTAATCTGTTACAAATATCTAGAATCACCTTGATATTTGTAGTTTATACTTTGTTACCAAAAAAAACACCTCTTTTAAAAAATCAGATATTACCACATGATGAGATTCACAAACTATTGAGAAGTAGAAAACAATGGTCACATTTACCTTTTTTCATTCACCTCAGAATGGGTCAGAATCTAGTTTAAATTACATTTATTATAATTTGAAGTATAAAAAATACAATTTTTAAACAATGAGAAGTATTACTAAGAATAAGGTTCTAATAAAACCCTACCCTGGTAAAGAAAATTCATTATGGAGCTAAGTATAGGTGTCATTTAAAGGAGAGATTGGAGCAGCAGAATATCATGACTGGGAAGAAGAATGGAATTCCTAGAGTGAGGTTGAGTAATCAGAACTGTAACTGAGTCCTAATGAATTATATGCCTTTCTCTGCAATCTCCAAGTCATATTATTTCTTACCTCAGATAGAGTGGCAATAATGGCATTTGGAAGATTCACTTTCATTATGTCTCACGGTCTAATGTACTCCTTTCTTACTACTTCTAAAGCTTGGCCTCAAGCTCAAATTTCTTCTTTTTGTTCTCTAGGCTAACACAAGAGGTAGGAAGACAAATATATTATAAATGTATCCAGAAAATGATGTAGTACAGTCTGGCAATCATTTTACTTTCTGGGAAAAAATAAAACACATTTAGATATTAACAATGTAGTGACTTTAGGGGTTATTGTGGGACCAAGGCATAATTCCCCAACTTTAATGTTTTATTATAAACTGAAAAGCTTTCTTTCTAGTTAAAATAATTTTAGACATGAGGGTGTAGATAAAATGAATGGGGTTGGAAGTGGTGCCAAATGGATGAAAGAGATCAAAGAGACCTCTTTGTTGCTGAAATCTGGAAGAAAAAAATTGCTCTTTTTTTTTTAAGAGGTTAAAAGTCAGCTTGTTCCACCAAAAGATGTAGACATTTTGGTCTCTCTCTCACTTACCTGAATCTCTCAGCACCTGTTCCTCTTCCCCCAAATCTCAGAATTTCAGGAATCCATGTTATTTTCATGATGTCTCCTCAATTTTCCTTTTCTCTTGACCTTGGCCTAAGTCTTCTCCCTAGTTTTCTCAGTTTTTTTGTGCTACACAGTCAACAGGTGGGACATTCTGTGGTGTCAGGGCTCTGGAGCTAAACTGCTATAGGAATGCAGCGATGTGGCAAAGTACTTGGAAAAGCAAAAGTTCAGAAATAGATCAACTCAAATTTCCTTTTGCTCAGTCACGCTGCACCAAAGACAAGTCAATTTATATATCTAAGGACCCCCTTCCTTTCTTTCTGGTAAATGAGATCATTTTAAAAAATACTTAGCGCAGTCCCTGGTCCATAATAAGCATTCATTAATTGTTGTGAGAGGTGATAAGGGAATAAAGCCATTGCTACTAGTATGTTATTATGATGGTTATTATTTAGATACTATCCAATCCAGAACCTCATGCAGTGAAGCAATCTTTTCTACAATTTAACCACCAGAAAAATATCCATTCTTTTTATAAAACACTTTTATTGTTAACAATGTACTGCAAAATTTGTTCTGCTCAACTTACACTCTTTGGTATTATCCACTGATATTACATAGAATTGATTTACACATTCATTTATCTTAAAACACATATCTACCCACCACATATTTAGCACTGAGTATGTCCTTGAGAATAAGCTGGATGCTGGGGATACAAAATGTGAGACAGACATGGTATCTAAAAGATGCTTATACACTAGCAGTCAGAAAATAATATATTGCAGATACTAGGACAGGACATACTGAAAGATTAAGAGTAGTCAAGTGGTCAATTATCACAAAGTAGCTCTTAGAGCAGATAGTGATTAAGTTCCTTCTCTAAAGATGATAAGGATTACTTTAAGCATGCTAAATCAAGAGTGAGGACTGGAACAGAATGATGAGGCAAATCCTGGAAGGGGATTCACTATGGTGAAGACATAAAGAACTGAGACTGCCAGGTGTGGCAAGGTAGTATGTTATGACTGGTGTCCAGGGTGAGAGATAGCAGGCGGAATGGGAATAGATAAGGCCAGGAGATTTAACAGGAGTCCTACCATAAGGGGATGTATATGTCATGCTGGTAACATAGACACTTTTGTCTAAAGCATTAGGGAACTGTGGACTGATATTTAAGTTGGAAAGCTTCATGTTCAAATTTCAAAATGTCACTCCATGGTTATGGTAAATGGATTAGAGGGGACACTAATAAGACAGGGAATCATCTTATGACTTTGAAAGTTGCTGCAGTGATTCTGGCAACATCTCATTTCTTGAGATAATGACCTCTGTTCTCAACATTGCTACAAATACAACATAAACATTCATGATTATTTTAAGCAATGAAAACACACTGTTCACTATTAGGAAAGCAACAATCAACTAATACCCTAGCTTTTTTTTTTTTTTTTTTACCTAGCTATATGATTAGCAACTTTAAAACTCACGCTTCTGTCCAAATAGATTTAGCAATCCAAATTTCTAGATTTACTTACAGCAGTATTATCTTCTAATTTAAGTCTATTTTTCCTACCATCTAGAAATATTTTTCTTAATTGCCCCTGAATTTGAAAGTATTCAAATTTTTTCAGTGATTTAATCTATCACTTCAAATATTATTACTTTAGTGTTAATTTAGCATTTATTAACCTTCTTCAAAAAAATAAACTGAGTGAGGGAAGCTGTTGTTACCCAAATTCATGCAGCTAAATGTGGCATAAGAGAACCAGAATTCAGAACTTTTGACCGAGGGTCTGCGTGCCTTCAGCTACATGACAGCTTTCAGTCAGTGCACATTCCCACACAGATACATTGTTTGATAAGAATACGTAATTTTCATACTGTCAGCCAAAAGGAATGGAGTTTTGAAAACATAAATGTAGACTATGAAGAATTAACATCCCATACATTTCCCTAAGGAAAATTGTCTTCATGTTTAAGTAAAATGAACCAATCATTTTCGTCAGTGGAAAAATATTAAGTTCATTAGTAAAATTTGAATAGTCTAATTTGTCAGGTATGAAAGAAAATCTAAGTTATAAAGCTAGGAAGGAAAAATCATTAGACATATGATACTGGCCACATTCAGTCCAAGAAGCTGCCTACTACATTATCCATTCATGATAAAACATGTGTTCCAGACCTGATATATAGAGAGAACTAATCAACTTGGACTTGAATACTCAATGGCCAAAGGTTTTCATATTATATCTTAGAAGTGCCATCTTTTATAGACTTCTAACTTTGTAAGAACTGTTAAAAATGGATTGTGCTAACTTATTATGGGACTAAATTGATACAGCGACTACTTCTCATTTGGACAAGTAGCATCTAGTGGCTTTTCTTTAAGACTATAGTAATAGCAGTAGCAAAGGGAAGTTTATAAGATTGTTATTTCTCTCTTGTTTGGCCCATTTCTAACTATTCTCATAACCATAGAGTGCCCATCCTCCCAACCAAAACAAAGACTATTATGTGTAACTTCCTAGGCCTTCAGACTGAATAGAAGAATATCTCATAGCATGACAATTCATCTAATTCCCAGAAAGAACAAGTGCATGCTGCAGAAATTTGACACTAAATATGTTTTTGAAATAATTTTATTTTTGGTACTTCAAAAAATTTGAAGTAGTTTTCAGCTGGGCATGGTGGCTCATGCCTGTAATCCCAGAGCTTTGGGATGCTGAAGCAGGTGGATCACCTGAGGTCAGGAGTTCGAGACCAGCCTGGCCAACATGGTGAAATCCCATCTCTAATAAAAATACAAAAATTAGCCAGGTGTGGTGCCATTCACTTGCTCCTGTAAGCCTAGCTGCTCAGGAGGCTGAGAAAGAAGAATCACTTGTATCCAGGAGGTGGATGTCACAGTTAGCTAAAAAAAAATTGAAGTAATTTTCATGAAAAAAATCAGAAAATTTTGTCATTATCAACAATTACTTCATATTTTTTTAATTTTAAACCAAAGCAGGGAAAACTATAATCTCTTCAGTGCTTAGGTCTGCAAAACCTCTTTCTGGCTCTGTTTCATTTTCTTATAATGCTATTCAAGTTATTTAAAAAAATGACTAGATGTGATTGTCATTTTAAATAACAAAGGTCATATTAATTCTAGAATTATTTTCAGATTCTGGCAAAAATGATACCCATAGACAAAACTTAATATTCTTCACAATTACAATTTTATGGCTGTCCATGAAGAAAATATGTGTTTTAAATTTTCACTGCTTTTAATTCTCTGTCGGACGTTGATTGGCCTAATTATAACTTAATAGAGTCACTTTTTCAACCTTGATTTAAACTTCCATTCACTTTTGTAGGTAGACTGAGTTTAATGGGAAGATGAGTTTCTCAGAAATAGCAGCATTTACTACCTAAGTACCTCTGAATCAGTGAAGCCAAACTCCCAAGATGCATATTATTGACTCCAGGAGGAACATACCATGAAAATTGTTTTCTGCAGTTGGTTCTATGTTCTTGTAGTGTTGATTACAGGATTAAAATTAGAATTTGAGAATAAAATATTTTCTTTAGAAATAATAGCATCTTATAAGGAAATCTGTACTCAGCCTAGAAAATTCATAAATAGATGTCAAAATAATGGTTGGTTACTTAGCAACCATGTTCATAGGACAATGTGATTTACTAAAGGTTCAGGGAAATATCTGAGAGATGACTAGAATAGAACCTCAATTCATAACAACATTTAAGGGATTGACTGCAAGGTTATTCTTTTATTCTTTAGAATTTAACTATTTGTACTCAGGGTGGAATTGCAGTGAAGGAGTAGTATGCCTGTTGTTATTTTTATAACTTAACCCTACATTGTCAGTTCATAAGTTATAATGCTCAAGAAATAACATTATAAATTTAATTTCAACTTTAAAACACTATTAAGGTTATTTTCCAAATCTCAAATAGATCCAACAAGAGTTTCAGAAAATTCTTTTCAAAAATACCCTTTAATCTTGATGCTTTTTTCTTTTTTTTTTTTTTGGAGACAGAGTCTTGCTCTGTCACCCAGGCTGGAGTGCAATGGCGCAATGTTGGCTTACTGCAACCTCCACCTCCCAAGGTTCAAGTGATTCTACTGCCTCAGCTTCCCAAGTAGCTGGGATTACAGGTGCATGCCAGCAGGCTCGGCTAATTTTTCTATTTTTAGTAGAGGCAGGGTTTCACCATTTTAGTCAGGCTTGTCTCAAACTTCTGACCTCAGGTGATCCACCTGCCTCGGCCTCCGAAATTGCTGGGAGTACAAGTGTGAGCCACCATGCCCAGCTTGTTTTTTTAAAATAATTAGTCATTAATATACTATGGAATTTATTTAGAAATGCTCCCATATGAATAAATCATTTGAATTAAGATTCCAGAAAAGAATAACTTTTTTGAGTAATGATGTTATCTCCAAATTTAGCTTTAAAACTATAATTCCAGTTTATAAAAACTATATACAATATTTAATAGTATAGGTTGATAAATAAATATGTAAACCTCACAATCTAAAGCTGCTTGAGTCCTACTGCTCCTTACAACTTTGGTATACCAAACTAAATTCCCTGTACTTACATGCAATCAAAGTGATTTCTAGAAGGTTTGGTTAAAGAAATCAGATGAATTTCTTGAGGTCACAGAATGAGTCCTCAACAGGCAGGAACCTGTTATGGAGGTGGAAACTAATTGTGGATATTTGCTAGCAATGATTAATGAGATTGTAATCCCTGCAGTCAATTCTAAAATCCATATATAAGGGATGCTTTTTTCTTTCAGGGACACTTAATTTGCAGATCTCAGTAGCAGAGTTTTGAATTACAATTTTTTCCACATTAGTGCCGAGTGTTTTTCATCCTGAAGTAAGGCACTGAACATTTGTTCTCCAACTCCAAAATCAACCACTGCTTTTATAAAGCTTAGGAAAAAGATCTCCATGTTCTTTTTCCTGGTGTTCAAGATTTTCCCATGGTTTGTCCATAACATATTCTCAATCACATTGCTCCTAAAAATTAGAGTCAAGCATATGTACTATCTGATATTTATGTATATTCTACAAGTTTCTATCTCTTTGCCTAATAACGTTTTCTCTGATTACTTTCTGAATTCCAAGAGTATTACACACATGCAACTCCAAGAGCATTACACACTAGACATTATATTCAAGTGCACATAGAATATTTTTCAGGGTATGCCATATGATAGCCACAAAGCAAGCCTTAATAAACAAGTAAATTTAAAAGGATTGAAGTCATATTAAGTGTGCTCTCCAATAAAAATGGAGTAAAATTACAAATCAGTAACAGAAAGAAGTGTGGGAAATTTACATATATGGGAATAGTAAATAACACAATCCTAAGTAATTA
Organism: Cacajao melanocephalus; assembly: GCA_963573385.1. Classification (NCBI taxonomy): domain Eukaryota; kingdom Metazoa; phylum Chordata; class Mammalia; order Primates; family Pitheciidae; genus Cacajao; species Cacajao melanocephalus. The sequence continues at coordinate 2,090 of CAUYLG010045687.1, read as the reverse complement.
GTAAGTCAAAAGAGAAATCACAAAGGACATTAGAAACTATCTTGAGATGAATGAAAATAAAGGCACAACATGCTAACATTATGGAATGGAGTTAATGCAGTGCTTGGAAAGGAATTTATAACTTTAAAGACTTACATTAAAATATATTAGTTCAAATTACCACAAATCTAGTGGCTCAAATCAATACAAATTAATTCTATTACAGTTCTATTGATTAGAAGTCTCACTGAGCTAAAATCATAGACAGTGTCAGCTAGGCTATGTTCTTATCTGGAGACTCTATACGGGAAACTTTTTTAAAAACCTTTTCCAGGTACTAAAGACTACCACATTCCATAGTTCATGACTTCCTTTCCTCACCTGCAAAACCAGCAATGGTGGATCCAGTCCTCACAACACACCGTTCAGACCTCCTCTTCTGCCTTTGTCTTGCAATTTTAAGCACTCTTGTGATGACAATGGATTTTCCTGATAATCCAGAATAATCTTTTTATTTTCAGATAACTGATGAGCAGTCTTAATTCTACCTGCAACTTTAATTCTCTTTTCCAGGTAACCTAACACATGCACAAATTTCAGAGATTAGGGCATGGATATCGTTAGGAACAAAATAATGACCTCTCATGAGATGAACCTTGAAAACATGCTAATAGAAGCCAGTCACAGAGGGACACATATTGCATATTTCCATGTATATAATTTATCCAAAATAGATGGATATTCTCTAGAAGCAGAAAATATGTTAATGATTGCCTAGGCTGTGGAGAGGAAGGATATTAGGTATTGGATAAGGATATGGGTAAGAAGTTTCTTTTTGGGGTAATGAAAATGTTCTTAAATTGATTGTACTGATGGTAATACAAATCTGTGAATTTATGAGGAACTGTCAAAATGCCCATTTTAGGTGATGGAATTGTATTATGCACATATCAATAAAATATATAATAAAAATTATATATAAATATAGAATTATGTATAAAAACATGTCTTAATGATGAGTCTGGGTAGAATAGCTCACACCTGTAATCCTAGCACATTGAGAGGTTGAGGTGGGAGCATCGCTTGAGCCCAGGAGTTTGAGACAAGCCTGGTCAATATAGTGAGACACTGTCTCAACAATAAATTTAAAACTTAGCCATATGTGGTGGCATATACCTGTAGTCCCAGTCACTGAGAGGCTGAGATGGAAGGATTGATTGAGCCTAAGAGGGCAAGAATGCAGTGAGGTATAATTGTGTCACTGAACTCCCCCTGGGGTGACAGAAAGACCCTGTCTTAAAAAACAAAAAACAAACAAAAAAGGAATGATAAGCAGTTAAACTTTCATAGTCACTCAATAAACTATGAAGTCTTCACCAAAAAAAAAAGTAGCATCAGTACCTGTTTGTTTGTTATTAAAAATAAACTTCAAACATTGAGATAATTTTCATTTTTTTGAGATGGAGTCTCGCTCTGTCACCCAAACTGGAGTGCAGCGGTGAGATCTCGGCTCACTGCAATCTCCGCCTCCCTGGTTCAAGTGATTCTGCTTCCTCAGCCTCTCGAGTAGCTGGGACTACAAGTGTGTGCCGCCACGCCAGGTAATCTTTTGTACTTTTAGTAGAGACGGGGTTTCACCGTGTTAGCCAGGATGGTCTCAATCTCTTGTCCTGTGATCTGCCCGCTTCGGCCTCCCGAAGTGTTGGGATTACTGCAAACATTGAGATAATTTTAAATTTACATGTAGTTGCAAGAAATAATATAGAGTGATCCCATGTGCATAGAAACAATGGAGAACTGTAGTACAAGACCTGGCCAGGATACTGGCAATAATGTGCTGAGGATAAAGTCAAGATCTATTCATATTATTCATTTTTATGTTATTAATATTTATTGTATCTGGTCTGTAGTAATAGGTCCTGTTTCATTCCCGACATTAGTAATCTTTGTCTTTCTTTTTATTTCTTTGTTTTGCTAGGGGTTTGAAAATTTTTTTTTTTAATTTTTATTGTATTTTAGGTTTGGGGGTACATGTGAAGAACATGCAAGATTGTTGCATAGGTACACACGTGGCAGTGTGATTTGCTGCTTTCCTCCCCTTCACCTATATC
>CAUYLG010045683.1:0-48019 GCA_963573385.1 Cacajao melanocephalus | reverse complement strand
TTGTTTAAGTTCTTTGTAGATTCTGGATATTAGCCCTTTGTCAGATGGATAGATTGCAAAAATTTTCTCCCATTCTGTAGGTTGCCTGTTCACTCTGATGATAGTTTCTTTTGCTGTGCAGAAGCTCTTTAGTTTAATTAGGTCTCATTTGTCAATTTTGGCTTTTGTTGCCATTGTTTTCGGTTTTGCCCCAGTTTTCCCAACACCATTTATTAAATAGGGAATCCTTTCCCCATTGCTTGTTTTTGTTAGCTTTGTCAAAGATCAGATGGTTGTAGATGTGTGGTGTTATTTTTGAGGTCTCTGTTCTGTTCCATTGGTCTATATATCTGTTTTGGTACCAGTATATGCTGTTTTGGTTACTGTAGCCTTATAGTATAGTTTGAAGTCAGGTAGCATGATGCCTACAGCTTTGTTCTTTTTGCTTAGGATTGTCTTGGCTATACGGGCTCTTTTTTTGGTTCCATATGAAATTTATGGTAGTTTTTCTAATTCTGTGAAGAAAGTCAATGGTAGCTTGATGGGAATAGCACTGAATCTATGAATTACTTTGGGCACTATGGCCATTTTCGTGATATTGATTCTTTCTATCCATAAACATGGAATGTTTTTCCATTTGTTGGTGTTCTCTCTTGAGCAGTGGTTTGTAGTTCTCCTTGAAGGTGTCCTTCACATCCCTTGTAAGTTGTATTCCTAGATATTTTATTCTCTTTGTAGCAATTGTGAATGGGAGTTCACCTATGATTTGGCTGTCTGTTGGTCTATTTTTGGTGTATAGGAATGCTTGTGACTTTTGCACATTGATTTTGTATCCTGAGACTTTGCTGAAGTTGCTTATCAGCTTAAGGAGATTTTGGTCTGAGACAATGAGGTTTTCTAAATATATGATCATGTCATCTGCAAATAGAGTCAATTTGACTTCCTCTCTTCCTATTTGAATACCCTTTATTTCTTTCTCCTGCCTGATTGTCCTGGCCAGAACTTTCAATACTATGTTGAATAGGAGTGGCAAGAGAGAGCATCCTTGTCTTGTGCTGGTTTTCAAAGGGAATGCTTCCAGCTTTTGCTCATTCAGTGTGTTATTGGCTGTAGGTTTGTCATAAATAGCTCTTACTATTTTGAGATACATTCCATCAATAGGTAGTTTATTGTAAGTTTTTAGCACGAAGGGGTGTTGAATTTTATCAAAGGCCTTTTCTGCATCTATTGAGATAATCATGTGGCTTTTGTCATTGGTTCTGTTTATGTGATGGGTAACGTTTATTTTTTGCATATGTTGAACCAGCCTTGCATCCCAGGGATGAAGCCAACTTGATTGTGGTGGATAAGATTTTTAATGTGTTACTGGATTCAATTTGCCAATATTTTATTGAGGATTTTCACATGTTCATCAGGGATGTTGGCCTGAAATTTTCTTGTTTTTTTGTATCTCTGCCAGGTTGTAGTATCAGAATTATGACCTCATAAAATGAGTTAGAGAGGAAACCCTCTTTTTCTATTGTTTGGAATTGTTTCAGAAGGAATGGTACCAGCTCCTCTTTGCACCTCTGGTAGAATTCAGCTGCGAATTTGTCTGATCCTTGGCTTTTTTTTTGTTGTTGGTAGGCTATCAATTGGTGCCTCAATTTCAGAACTTGTTATCGATCTATTCAGGGATTCAACTTCTTCCTCATTTAGTCTTGGGAGGGTGTATGTGTCCAGGAACTTATCCATTTCTTTTAGATTTTCTCATTTATTTGTGTAGAGGTGTTTATAGTATTCTTTGATGGTAATTTGTATTTCTGTGGGATCAGTGGTGATACCCTTTTATCTTTTTTTATTGTGTCTGTTTGATTCTTCTCTCTTTTGTTCTTTATTAGTCTGGCTAGTGGTGTATCTATTTTGTTGATCTTCTCAAAAAATCAGCTCCTGGATTTATCAATTTTTTAAAGGGTCTTTTCTGTCTCTGTCTCCTCCAGGTCTGCTCTGATCTCAGTTATTTCTTGTCTTCCGCTAGCTTTTGAATTTCTTTGCTCTTGCTTCTCTAGTTCTTTTAGTTATGATGTTAGGGTGTCAATTTTAGATATTTCCTGCTTTCTCCTTTTGGCATTTAGTGCTATAAATTTCCCTCTACACACTGCTTTAGCAGTGTCCCAGAGATTCTGGTATATTGTGTTTTTGTTCTCATTGGTCTCAAAGAACTTACTTATTTCTGCCTTAATTTTGTTATTTACCTGGTAGTCATTCAGGAGCAGATTGTTCAGTTTCCATGTAGTTGTGTGGTTTTGAGTGATTTTCTTAATCCTGAGTTCTCATTTGATTGCACTGTAGTCTAAGAGATAGTTTGTTATGCTTTCCATTGTTTTGCATTTGCTGAGGAGTGTTTTACTTCTAGTTATGTGGTCAATTTTAGAATAAGTGTGATGTAGTACTGAGAAGAATGTACATTCTGTTGATCTGGGGTGGAGAGTTCTATAGATGCCTATTAGGTCCACTTGGTCTAGAGCTGAGTTCAAGTCCTGAATATCCTTGTTAATTTTCTGTCTCATTGATCTGTCTAATATTGACTGTGGGGTGTTAACATCTCCCACTATTATTGTGTTGAAGTTGAAGTCTCTTTGTAGGTCATTAAGAACTTGCTTTATGAATCTGGGTGCTCCTGTACTGGGTACATGTTTATTTTAGGATAATTAGCTCTTCTTGTTGCATTGATCTCTTTATCATTATGTAATGCCCTTCTTTGTCTTTTTTGATCTTTGTTGGTTTAAAGTCTGTTATATCAGAGACTAGGATTATAATCCCTGCTTTTTTTTCTTTCCTTCTTTCTTTTTTTTTTTTTTTTGATTTACATTTTCTTGCTAAGTATTACTCCAACTCTTTATTTAGAGCCTATTTGTTTCTTTTCATATGAGATTGGTCTCCTGAATGCAGCACATTGATGGGTCTTGACTTTTTATCCAATCTGCTAGTCTGTGTCTTTTAATTGGGGCATTTAGACCATTTACATTTAAGGTTATTATTGTTATGTGAATTTGATCCTGTCATTATGATGCTAGCTGGTTATTTTGCCTGTTAGTTGATGCAATTTCTTCATAGTGTCAATGGTTGTTACAATTTCATATGTTTTTGCAGTGGCTGGTATCGGTTGTTCCTTTCCATGTTTAGTGCTTCCTTCAGGAGCTCTTGTAAGGCAGCCCTGGTGGTGACAAAATCTCTTAGCATTTGCTTGTCTGTAAAGGATTTTACTTCTCCTTCACTTATGAAGCTTAGTTTGGCTGGATATGAAATTCTGGGTTGAAAATTATTTTCTTTAAGAATGTCAAACATTGGCCTCCACTCTCTTCTGGCTTGTAGGGTTTCTGCAGAAAGATCTGCTGTTAGTCTGAGGGGCTTCCCCTTGTGGGTAACCCAACCTTTCTCTCTGGGTACCCTTAACATTTTTTTCCTTCATTTCATTCTTGGTGAGTCGATGACAATTATGTGTCTTGGGGTTGCTCTTCTCGAGGAGTATCTTTGTGGAGTTCTCTGTATTTCCTCAATTTGAATGTTGGCCTGTCTTGCTAGGTTGGGGAAGTTCTCCTGGATAATATCCTGAAATGTGTTTTCCAACTTGGTTCCATTCTTTCCATCACTTTCAGGTACATCAATCAAATGTAGATTTGGTCTTTTCACATAGTTCCATGTTTTTTGGAGGCTTTGTTTGTTTCTTTTCATTCTTTTTTCTCTAATCTTGTTTTCAAGCTTTATTTCATTAAGTTGATCTTCAGTCTCTGATAACTTTTCTTCTGCTTGATTGATTTGGCTATTGATACTTGTGTATGCTTCATGAAGTTCTCATGCTGTGTTTTTCAGCTCCATCAGGTCATTTATGTTCTTCTCTAAACTGGTTATTCTAGTTAGCAATTCCTGTAACCTTTTTTCAAGGTTCTTAGCTTCCTTGCATTGGGTTAGAACATGCTCCTTTAGCTTTGAGGGGTTTGTTATTACCCACCTTCTGAAGCCTACTCCTGTTAATTCATCAAACTCATTCTTGTCCAGTTTTATTGCTGGTGAGGAGTTGTGTCCCTTTGAAGGAGAATTGGTGTTTTGGTTTTTGGAATTTTCAAGCCTTTTGAACTGGGTTTTCCTCATCTTTGTGTATTTATCTACCTTTGGCCTTTAATGTTGGTGAGCTTCAGATGGAGTTTCTGTGTGGACGTCTTTTGTTGATGTTGATGCTATTCCTTCCTGTTTGTTAATTGTCCTTCTAACAGTCAGGCCTCTCTGCTACAGGTCTGCTGGAGTTTGCTGGAGGTCCACTCCAGACCCTGTTTGCTTGTATCACCAGTGGAGGCTGCAAAACAGCAAAGATTGCTGCCTCTTCTTTCCTCTGGAAGCTTCATCCCAGAGGGGCACCTGCCAGATGCCGCTGGAGCTCTCCTGTATGAGGTGTCTGTTGACCCCTGCTGGGAGGTGTCTCGCAGTCAGGAAGCATGGGGGTCAGAGACCTACTTGAGGAGGCAGTCTGTCCCTTATCAGAGCTCAGGCACTGTGCTGGGAGATCCGTTGCTCTCTTCACAGCCAGCAGGCAGGAACATTTAAATCTGCTGAAGCTGGGCCCAAAGCTGCCCTTTCCACCAGGTGCTCTGTCCCAGGGAGATGGGATTTTGATCTATAAGCTCCCGACTGGGGATCTCCTTTCTTTCAGAGATTCCCTCCCCAGAGAGGAGGAATCTAGAGAGGCCACGTGGCTACAGTGGCTTTACTGAGCTGTGGTGGGAAACAAAACTTCCCAGCAGCTTTGTTTACACTGTGAGGGAAAACTGCCTACTGAAACCTCAGTAATGGCAGATGCCCCTCCCCTCACCAAGCTTGAGCATCCCAGTTCGACCTCAGACTGCTGTGTGGGCAGTGAGAATTTCAAGTCAGTGGATCTTAGCTTGCTGTGCTCCATGAGGGTGGGATCCGCTGAGCTAGACCATTTGGCTTCCTGGCTTTAGCCCCCTTTCCAGGGGAGTGAATGGTTCTGTCTCGCTGGCATTCCAGGCACCACTGAGGCATGAAAAAAAACTCCTGCAGCTAGCTTGGCATCGCTCAAATGGCCTCCCAGTTTTGTGCTTGAAACCCAGGGCCCTGGTGATGTAGGCATCTGAGGGAATCTCCTGGTCTGCGATTGCAAAGACCATGGGAAAAGCATAGTATCTGGGCCTGAGTGCACCGTTCCTCATGGCACAGTCCCTCATGTCTTCCCTTGGCTAGGAGAGGGAGTTCCCCAACCCCTTGTGCTTCCTGGGTGAGGCAATGCCCCACCCTGCTTTGGCTCATCCTCCATGGGTTACGCCCAGTGTCTAGTCAGTCCCATTGATATGAGCCGGGTACCTCAGTTTGAAATGCAGAAATCACCCACCTTCTGCACTGATCTCACTGGGAGCTGCAGACTGGAGCTCTTCCTATTCTGCCATCTTGCCAGCCACTCTCACAGGTATGTATTTTATTCTTTGGATAATAACTCAGTACTGTCTTTTTTATTTTTTTGTGCAAATTATTTTATCTTTGGCCATTGGGAGCTTTTTTACTTCGCTCTTGTGTCTCTTTGACACATTCCTATCAGGGTAGGTTTTTTTTTTTTTTTCCCCCCACACCTCCTAATTTTCTGGCACTATAAGATCCTCCAGGCTTATCTTGTATATTTCCTACCTTAGTCATGGAATTAGCCATTTCTTCAAGAAGCCCTGTATCTTTTTCCTGGAGAATGGAATTACAAACCAAGAACTGGGTGCTAGGTGTGCTCATGTTATGGGGGTGCTGTTTCTCTTAGGCCTTCTCAGCTGGCAGAACAAGGAAATATATGAGTGTATACTAACCTGGTATGTATACTTATCTATAAATACTTCTATATGTTAATTATCTGTATTAAGCTAAACATGAATTCCCACTGACATGTCCAATTATAATCCATTACCATTTGGATTATTCCTGACTACTTCCCTTGTTTATCTGTAATTTTCTACTCCAATAGTAAGAAGCCTGGCTTCTAAAAGCTACTATTGTTTATTTAATTGTTCTATTTCAATATACAAGTATAGCAGTATCAGAATGGTTAACTCATACACCTCTGGGAAATAACTTTGTTAACTGGAGTACAGTGCTTATGTGTACTTTCTTTGCCTTTCATCTTACAGACTTCACTCATTACTAAAGGACCTTAGATCAGCACCTTTGCCCCCTGCTCCTTTCAGTAAGGCTTTTTATAGATTTTAAACAAGAATTAGATACTTTTGTCACAATCATAATTCCTTCATGGAAACCCCCAATCTCTTAAATGACGCTTTAACTCAAAGACATTAACATTCACTTTTTGTTCTGTAAAGTTCTGTAGGTTATGACAAATGCATAATGTCATGTATCTACCATTACATTGTCATACAGAACACTTTCACTGCCCTAAAGGTCTCCTGGACTAACAATTACCTATTCCATTTTCCCACTCCCCTTAATTCCTGGTTAACCACTGATGTTTTTACTGTCTCTATAATTTTGCCTTTTTCAGATTGTGATGTAATTGAAATCATACTGTATGAAGACTTTTTCTGACTGGCTTCTTTGATATAGCAATAAGCTTTTGAAATTTATTAATGTCTGTTTTTTTTGTTTTCTATCATTTCCTTTGACCTTAGAATTTTCATCTCTCTGCTTACAATACTCACATGTTCTTGCATTTTGTCTACTTTTTCCGTTTGAACTCTTTATATAATAATTACAGTTGTTTAAGATTCCTTACATGATAATTTCAAAATCTGTGTTGTATCCAAGTCTGGTTTTGATATTTGCTCTGTCTCCTTAGATTGTATTTTTACTTGCTTTGGAGCATGCCTTGTCATTTTTTGTTGAAAGCTGGACATGATGTATTGGGTAATAGGAGCTGAGACAAATAAGCCTTTAATGTGAGTTTTTTTTCTGTTATTCTGGCTGGGAGTTTAATGTTTCCCATGGTTGTAGGTGCCAGAGGCTTCAGTTTCCTCTAGTGTCTTTATTTTTGCCTTCCATGTTGGCTTTGGGTTTCTGGAAAAGGAACTTCTTAGAGAAGAGTCTGTGTCTTGCAGCTCTTCTCACTGTAATCCATTGTTATTGTACTGGAACCCTGCTGATGTAGTGGTAAGATGTGGAGGTGGGAAAGCATTTTATAATTTTTGAGATGAAGTCTCAGTTTTTTAATGTGCTTGTGTCTCTGTCCTGTAACATTCACAAATGTTTCTTCGCTTTTTTCCTCTTCTACTTACATGAGACAGGAAAGTTACAGGGAGCTAAAGTTGGATAACTGCTCTTCTCCTAGGCTAGATAAGACTTCAAATTAAAGAACTGTATTTAAAAACCTCACCAAAATTCTTTTAACTTTAAAAACATATTTTCCATTATTAATCTTGAATTAAGAACAGAATTCCTTGTTTTTCTTTTAATCTTTTAAACTGTCTCCTGTAATTTTGCTGTATGTTGTAAGGACAGTCTTTCAGAGTTTAGTGTTCACATTTTGTCATGGCAATAAAAAAGATGTTTTCAAACAAAGAATCAGAACCTGAAAAAAATACTGTTAACAATAAATGTGCATTTCTGTGATAAAAGAAGAAAAAACGAACAGAATTCTTGGGCCAGGCAGGGTGGCTCACGCCTGTAGTCCCAGCACTTTGGGAGGCCAAGGTGGCAGATCACTTGAGGTCAGGAGTTTGAGACCAGCTGGCCAACATAGTGAAACTCTGTCTCTACTAAAAATGCAAAAATTAGCTGGGTATGGTGGCAGGTGCCTATAATCCCAGCTACTCGGGAGGCTGAGTCAGGAGAATTGCTTGAACCTGGGAGGCAGAGGTTGCAAGTGAGCCAAGATCACTCCACTGCACTCCAGCCTGGGTGACAGAGTGAGACTCTGTCTCAAAAAAAGGAAAGGAAAAGAAAACAAAACCCCAGAATTCTTTTAGAAACTATGAGATGTAAATTGTTTCTAAGAAAGTATGACGACATGAAAATTGCACCAGAAATCACAGTGCTCCTTTTGACTGATCCTTCCCCAACAATATAATGAGCAGGTTTGTAAAATAAATTGATTGATTTAAAAAATATATAAATATGGCTATTTCAAAAAATTTTAAGAAATAGAAGAGTGTAGGCCAAAGAATAAAAGTCATAGAAATTCCACAACCAGAGATAACCACTGTTAATAACAATTGTTTTGTTATAGTTAAAATGTTTTATTTTATCTCATTGAAATAACATATCATATTCAATTTTGAAATTTCCTTTTTTTCACTTAAAACTTTACCATAAGCATTGTCTTATATCATTAAATATCTCTATAAACATTTAGATGGCTGCATCTTATTTCACGTTATAAGTATGCCATAATAGATGGTTTTTCCTGCAAATCATGCAACCTCATTCAAAAAATGAAAACAAGAAGGTCTAAGAGGGATTGTGAGAGTGCTCCTTAGAGATAAATGTACACATCAAATTTATGTGAACCAATACAACCTTGTCTCAATATCAAGTCAGATGGGATTGTTGAAGTCATCCTGTGTGAGTATGATATGTAGAACACACGTCTTAATTCCACAGAGCAAAAGACGTAAATATTAGTATGTGCGAAGGTTATTCAGAGAATCCATGAGAAACTTTGAGGTGTAGCCACTGTAGAGAACTTTAGGGCAGTGAGAGTGAAGTTGGCTCATCCATCAACTATGACAGAGCTCTTTCTTGAGTGGCATGTGGTCTACCCCATGTGCTTCCTTGGAGCAATGTGGATACAGGATACTGCAGTCTGGCATCAGGCAGGGTCTGTGGGTTTAAATATATGGGGCTTAACTTTGATTATTTCTTTTTATACAAAATATTAGGAAAGCCCTATTTTCCTCTCAACTGATTCATTTAACCCCAAGTCCTCAGCCTCTCCAAGGCACCACATACACCCAGAGCCAACAACATGCTAAGGACTGTGTGAATTAAATAATACATAAGATAATGTTCTCATTTTGAAGAGGCTTGGAGGAAAAGATAAGTAAATAGACAAATTGCAATGAAATGTCATAAGTGATATATAGACATAGATATTTAAAAAATAAAAAGAGAGTAGCTCTACCTGGAAAGATAACTTTTTTCCTTTAATTTTTAGTTGACATGTAATAACTGTACATATTTATGGATACAAAGAGATTTTTAAATATGTGTATGCAGTGTTTAACGTTGTGTATATAATACATAATGATCAAATCAGGGTAATTAGCATATCTATTACTGCAAATATTTATCACTTCTTTGTGTTGTGAGCATTCAAAAGCCTCTCTTCAGAAGTCAAATTATCTTTGTTTGCAGATGACATGATCCTATATCTAGAAAACCCCATTGTCTTGGCCCAAAAGCTTCTTAAGCTGATAAATAACTTCAGTCAAGTCTCAGGATACAAAATCAGTGTGCAAAAATTGCTAGCATTCCTATACACCAACAACAGGCAAGCAGAGAGCCAAATCATGCATGAACTCCCATTCACAATTGCTACAACAACAACAAAAAACACTTAGGAATACAGCTAACAAGGAAAGTGAAGGACCTCTTCAAGGAGAACTACAAACCACTGCTCAAGGAAATAAGACAGACACAAACACATGGAAAAATATTTCATGCTCATGAATAGGAAGAATCAATATCATGAAAATGGCCACACTGCTTCAATGCTATTTCCGTTAAAATACCATTGAACTTCTTCACAGAATTAGAAAAAACTATTTCAAAATTCATATGGAACCAAAAAAGAGCTCAAATAGCCAAGACAATCCTAAGCAAAAAGAACAGAGCTGGATGCATCACATTACCTGACTTCAAACTATACTACAAGGCTACAGTAACAAAACAGCATGGTATTGGTATAATAACAAATACATAGACCAATGGAACAGAATACAGAACTCAAAAATAAGACCACACACCTACAACCATCTAATCGTCAATAAAGCTGACAAAAGCAAGCAATGGGAAAAAGTTTCCCTATTTAATAAATGGTGCTGGGAGAACTGGCTAGATGTATGCAGAAACTTGAAATTGGACCTCTTTCTTACACCATATAAAAAAATTAATTCAAGATGGATTAAAGACTTAAATGTAAAACCTAAAACTGTAGAAACCCTAGAAAAAAATCTAGGCAATACCATTCATGACATAGGCATGGGCAAAGATTTGTGATTAAATGCCAAAGGCAATTGCAACGAAAGTAAAAATTGACAAATCAGATCTAATTAAACTAATGAGCTTCTGCATAGCAAAAGAAACTATCATCAGTGTGAACAGGCAACCTATACAATGGGAGACATTTTTGGTAATCTGTCCATCTGACAAAGGTCTAATGTCCAGAGTCTACAGAGAACTTAAACAAATTTACAAGAGAAAAACAAACACCACAGCTAATACCTGCAGTTCTACTCTGTACTTCCATGAGCTCAAAAAAATTTTTTAACTCTCACATATGAGTGAGAACAAGCAGTATTTATTTTTCTGTGCCTGACTTATTTCACTTAGCACGATATCCTCCAGGCTCATCCATGTTTTCGTAAATGTCAGAATTTCATTCTTTGTTATAGCTGAATAGTATTCCACTATGTATGTAAACCAGCTTTTCTTTATCCATTCATCTGCTGATGGACACTTAGATTGATTCCATGGTCTTGGCTGTTGTGACTAGTATAGCAGGAAACATGGGAGTGCAAGTATCTCTTTGATATACTGATTTCTTTCCCTTTGGGTAAATAGCCACTAGTGAGATTGCTGGATTGTATGGTAGTTTTATTTTTAGGTTTTTGAAAAACATGGGAAGGTAACTTTTATGCTGCATCTTATGGGCTGAGTGGGCATCTGGAACATAAAGAAGGGGTGAGGAAGTTTAGGTTATTCTCTGTGTGCCCTCTTACATCCATTCTTTGCCCAGCTCTGCTTGTCTTGTACCCTAAGGGGCTGTCTTTTATAGTATACATCATTCAGGATCTCTTTTGGCTTCCATGTGGATTCACCCAATGGGATATATAGTAGGAGGTTGGTTAGAGGGCAGTAAGAAACAGAAATTGGGGTGTTTCTTTCCCTGTTCTCTTCTAGCTTTGCTGCATTATTCTGTCAGTAGCTGGTCTCTTTACATCTGGAATGGTAAACTTGAGGCTGATGTGATCATCATTATGTTTTGGGAAGATAGCAGGTGACAGTGTCAACTTAGTGAAAGGGGAAAAGCAGGACTAGGGGGACTGAAGAGTAGAAACTGTTACAGTAGTTCACACAAGAGGTGAGGGGATCTGTATTGAGATGGTGGAGGTGGACACATTTGAGGTAGATACTATGAGATTTCATGATGAATTAATATAAAGGATAAGACAGGAGGTGAATGTGACATAAAGTTTTATCATCTAGTGATACTAAGGGAGTTGACAACAGAGATATGGAAAGATGGGGATGTGGAGGAGAAGGGAGAAGATAATGAGTGTGGAATAAAAGTTTGACCAGATTTAGGTCTTGGTTACCAGAAGGACATTATTGCCAAAAGGTTATTGCTGGTCTATACCTATACCTCCTTGCAATTGTCAAATAATTTTAAATTATTATAACGAGTACTGTCAAAACCTTTGTGTGTCTTAACTACTGTACACTACTTGTATTCATCCATTTTATGTTGCTCTAACAGAATACCACCAACTGGGTAATTTATAATGAACAGAAATTTATTTGACTCATGGTTCTGGAGACTAAGAAGTCCAAGAGCATGGCAATGGCATCTGGCAAGGGCCTTCATGTTGTGTCATTCCTTGGTGGAAAGGGGAAAAACAAGAGAGCATGAGAGCAAGCGATCAAGAGAGGGCTGAACTGGATTTTATACAACCTGTTTGGGGAGGTTTTATTCTATTTTATACAATCTATTCCCATGATAATGACATGAATCCATTCATGAGAGCAGAGCCTGCCTGGCCTAATCATCTCTTAACAGTCACACCTCTTAATACCATAACAATGGCAATTAAATTTCAACAGCAGTTTTGGAGAGGACATTCAAAGGGTTAGCACTACTGTACAAGCATTATAAGATGAGAGTCATTAGCAATGGAAGAGTTAATCTGTGCCTCTCAAATAATTTATTGATAATAGGATGAAGGAATCCTGCAGCCAATTCTTTAAAAACATCAAAACAAATTGTAAGTGAAAGTATCTTTAGTAAATACAAAAGAGTGGAGACAATTTGAGGCACTTTAGAATGAATGCAAAAATAGGGAGATTCTGTTGTCTATGTATGTTTTTCCAAATTTGGTATTATTCCTAGCAAATTTTATTCTTAAAAGAGTAACTTGAGACACTATTACTGAAGTCAATTTCTAATGCTACAGTATGAGGAATGATTTTCCTTTTTCTGTCATTTGTCACCAAGGAGGCTGCACTTCCACTGCTGTGATTATTTCAAGGTGAAACGTGAGAAGAAATGTTCCTTACAGTTTATTCAGCTGGGATGTCAGTATTGGTAATCTCAGTCGCTATGGTATTTGAGCCTGTTGGCTCTCAAAGGATTTACTCTTTTGCACAAAGAAAGAGCAGAATGGCAGTGGTAAAGATAAAAAGAAATGAGATTTAGAAAAAGTGGATTTCTGTGTCCACAAAATAGCTTTTTATTCAAGAAAGCTTTAATGGGAATTAGTAGTATTGTTTCACATAAAGGGCTAGATTAAAGCAGTGCCATGAAAGGTAGATGTATTTATAGTTTAAAAATTTATACTTTTCTTTAACATCATTTGGTGAATTTAAAAAGTCAGGGTTGAGAACCCCTTGAGTAAATGAGATATAAAACAAACAAACAAACAAACAAACAAAAAAGTCAGGATGGGTATAGGCTATTTCTTATTATTAAAACATTCCTAGTTTACATTTATAAACACACATATAGGTTTAGTTTAAATATACCTTCAGAAGTCTTTAATGTGCCTGAGATAATAGAAGAGAGAAGATCAGTCAATCTAGGCACTGAGAAACTGGAAGTAGTTTCCTTTCTGTGACTTTATTAAAGGGCCAATCTTCTCATTGTTTAATTACAACTTCTGAAAACGATGGCAGAAGACAAGCTTTTGGGGGATCATTTTATATGTGCTGGGAAAGTTGCAATGAATAAGAAAATACAATGTCAGCCTTCTAGTTTTCAGTCTTAGAGACAAAGGCCTTTAGATAAATAGATCTTTTTATTTTGATTGCTTAAGATCTTGGAGATGGGATTTCAGAGATCTGATAAAATACATTCATTTTACAGATGAGAAAAGTGAGGTCTGGAGATGTTAAGTAACCTGTCTAAGGTCTCATGATTAGTTCATGGCAAAGCTAGAACAATTTACTTTAAGCCCAATATTATTATAATATTAAATATTATACCCTCAAAAAGTCTTTAATGTGCCTGAGATGATAGAAGAGAGAAGATCTGTCAATCCAGGCACTGAGAAACTAGAAGTACTTTCCTTTCTGTGATTTTATTGAAGGACCTTTTAATAATAGATAAATATTTAATATTTAACATTTCTGGGGGCATCACAGAACTCACTGGATACAGCAGAAGAAAAGTGAAGACAATTAGGAGAGGAAGGGTGCTAGCAGGGCCACTCTTCTACCACCACAGCCTTTTGGCTTTTAGACTTCTAAAACATTCATATTTACTATTATGTCAATGTAGAGCTCACTATCTGTTTTACTGTGGAGGTTAAAGTTAGAAAAGCAGATAAGCAAAGTGAAAAGGAAGAGGAATGATGTACAGGTCAGAAGATTTTGCTAACTTAAGGTTCAAGAGCAGACAGAATATTAATTCTTTAGAGAGGGAAGACAGTAAAGAAAAAAATAAGCACAAGGTCTCAAAGGCTGCCAACAATAACTTGGCAGACTAGGCCAGGCCAGAGAGGTGCTTGTAATTTATTGATTTGATTATAGAATCTTAGTTATAGAAGGTCTTGGGAAAACAGTGGAAAAAAAAAAAAAGAGAGAAAAGTTGTGGTTTTTTCTTACCCTGGTGGACTGAGGGTGGGAAAGCCAACTATGGGATGCGTGGCTTTCTCTAGTCCAAAGTCTCAGAGAGACATAGACCTAGGGATCCCTTCCCTAATTCCCACTGCAGTCTCGAGGGAGAGAACCTCAACAACCTGCATAGCAATATCCAAGTCTTCTTGGAGGTTCAACATGGTTGGGCAGAGAGAGGATCTTAGCTTAGGTACCTTGAGTCTCCCTTAGATCCTATGTATTGGGGAAAGAATCCAGAAGTTCCATTGTGCTCTATGGAGGGAGGGGGAAGCTAGTTGAAGGTGCTGATTGGTGGGCTCACTTGAAGGATCCTTCCATGTGATGGGGACCAAGTTCACAGCCAAGGGCTACAGGGTGGATACCTGGACTAGGGTTGAACTGGGAGTCCCACACTACCTTAGGAAAGACCCAGTAAGAATTAGGATGGGACTCAGTTAAGCAAGAGGAGGTGACTGGTGCTTACTGGAGCACTGCCCCAGCCAAGACAACACATGTGGCCTTCAGCAGAAGCAGATGTTCACAGAATGATCAGGGATTGGACCAGTCATACAAAGTTGGTCAGCAATCCAGAGAGCAAGCAGACCAGCTACGTTTGCTAGAGAGCAAGAAGAGCCCAGAAGAGAGCTTAATGTTGCCCTCCAACACCATTAGGCCACGCAGGTCATGTTCCTGTCTCATATAGTTCTATGCTTTCTTCAAGAGGAGTGGGAGGGCTCAGAACTTCAAAAAACAGAGATTTACTTGAGTTTCTTAAGCAAAGACTGAGTTGAGTTATTGGTTTTAACTGAGGTTACCGAAGAGGACTAGTGTCTTATCCTCCCTTCTTCACCCTGCCTCCACATTCTTGCCCCTACCACCGCAGTTACAGAGAAATTAAAAAAGCTTTCATTGTACAACTGAGGGTGGAACTGTTAGCTTGTATACTGGAAAAATTCAAGAGTATCAGGTACTGTTACATCTAGGGATTCAAAGAATGTCTCTAGGATTCTCTTTCCATTTTTCAGGTCTGTTTTATTCCATGTTAACTTTATTTTTTGGCAGAATTTAATGAGTGGTTGTAAAGAGGACTAGCAGAAGCTCATTATGCTTACTGACATTTTAGCATCCTCATCAACCCTCTAAAAGGACACAGGCCATGCTGGATCACATGCCCACCCTCATGATGCCGAGAGTGGGGCTATATAGCTGATATCTTCACCTGCTGGGAGAGAAGCCTTTTTTTCCAAAACAAAATGAGACAAAACAAAACAAAACAAAGCAATGCTAGGCCATCAAATGCAATAGGTGTTGACTACAACCTCATTGTGGCTGTAGACCCTACTGTTATCACGAGTTTGCCTGATGCCTGGGAGAAAACAGCCTACATAAAATTATGAGGAAGCGCTCCAGCATTATTTGCGTATGTGTTCCTGGAATTTGAAATCTTCGAGAGGCTTGCTAAGGGAGTTGGAGGAACCAGGTCTTCCAAATATGTGACATCACATGATTTTGAATGCAGACGAAACGTCTTTGTTAGGAAAACACTAGAGACACGATGCCGTTAGTTAGCTTAATTCGAGTGTCTGCTAGATTCTCCACCTCACTTCTTCACTTGGTTAACTAATCCTTTAAGACTTATTCAGGCAGAACCTCCTCAAGAAAGCCTCCCTTTTGCTGCATTAAGTGTCTTTCCATGACTCCCAGAATGTCCCTGTGAGTGTGATCACATAAATTATTGTCTAAATCAGGACACATTTGCAATAGAAATTATTAACACTAATTTAAAAAATTCTGCTAGAATAATAGGAATACACTGGATTGTCTTGGGCAATGGGATGCATGGTTCTTCTACTTTCAGATGCCCTACTATGGTAATTGCGTACTTGTCTGTCGTCCCAACTAGCTGGTGAGCCATTTAATAATGGAGATTATTTCTTATTCCAGGTGCTCAACAGAGTGCTGTCAAGTGTTTGTTTAATGTTGAGCAAAGAAACTCTCGCCCTTGAGGACTGGCAGATTTACTTAGTCCCTCTACATCTAGTGCGTGAATACCTCCTTCAGGAGCA
Organism: Cacajao melanocephalus; assembly: GCA_963573385.1. Lineage (NCBI taxonomy): Eukaryota > Metazoa > Chordata > Mammalia > Primates > Pitheciidae > Cacajao > Cacajao melanocephalus. The sequence continues at coordinate 31,961 of CAUYLG010045683.1, read as the reverse complement.
TTTGATCATTTCCTTTCCTCTGCTTAATCCAAGTCTTCCATGTTTCTCCAATGTGGTTGAGGCTAATTACATGATTCTGTTTAGTGAGATCTGAACCACCAACAAAATAGAATCAGGCTGCTTCTAATGTGTAGATCCAGTAACTAAGCCCTTCCTTTGGCTTTATTTGAAAATTCTTATTTCATATATATCACACTAAAAACCAACAGCCTAAACATAGTAATAGCTTAATTTATTTTGCTTTTTTTATGGCAGGGTTGTATATAAATGCATTTCAAAATATAATCTTCAAAACTCACAGATATTCATAATCATTTAGAAATGATAAAAAATGTTGTCAAATACTTGTAATTATATAAATTGTCACTCAAATTACAGGAAGCTTAGAACAGCTTTATTGCTGTTTAGTTTTGTTTGAATGCTCCTGAGTGTGCTATTGAGAGCTTTGATAAATCAAGAGGGCTGAAAGATGGAAATGGTCATAGTGTTTAAGTTATGTTACACTTAAATTCATTTAATTAACTATTTTCACAAACATGGTGTTCTTTTGTAAGAAACATTTTAAAAAATCATTCTCTTCTGTGTTTTCCTTCACAGAATAAAAAAATAATTATCCCTGTATGCTTTTGTATTTCTCATTCTTTGGTTTTCTTCCAATGCATGTATATAATTATATGTTCGTGTTGTCATGGTGATTCAGGGCTAGAATTGTGACTGTTGTAATCATTTGCCTAAGCCTGAAACCCGCTGTCCAGCATAGCAAAATCAGCAATGTAATGGTAGACAGTCAATGTATTCTTTTATATGAATTAATGTTTTGTAATATATTCTTGAAAATATTTCTTTAACTTCCAGAATTTACTTGATATATAGTGCCAATATGTATTACAGAATTTAAAAATGTAGTTCCTCAGCTCAATTTAATGCCAATGTGGTCCTCATTATTTTTGAGTGATATGAAGTCAGATGGCACCTTTCTTGCCAGCTGACCTGGGTTTTTTTCCCTCCTAAACATGTAGTTTCTTCAAAAGGGGAATATACTAAAAAAAAATCAATTCATAAAATAAAAGTTTTCTCCACTTCAGTCCTTCCTCAGACTTAATAACACAAGATAAATAGCATTAATGACTGCAACTATCCTTCTAACTCCTTTCTTTTTACTATAAACTAAATCATACTTTATATATTGTTCACCATCTGATTTTTTTCACTCAATATATCACTGATGTCTTTTAATGTCAGTGCATATTGATCTACTTTATACTTTTAAACGTCTGCATAGTTTTCTATTGTACAGATATAGTATAGTATCTTTGATAAGTTCCCCAGTGCTTGACACTTATATTGTTTACTACCTTTTCAATGATAAATTATAATATCATGGACAGACGTTAGGTATGTCTTTTTGAACTTTTGAGTCTGTTCATGTGGGAAATACCCTTACTCACCTTTACTTCCAAGCTTGATTACACCAATCCACTGAACATGCTTGTGGTGGTTGAATAGTGATCCTCCATAAAACCATCCACGTAAGTCCTCAAAATATGATCCTATTTGGAATTAGGGTCTTTGCGGATACAATTAAGTTAAGGATCTCAAGATGAGATCATCCTGGAATTAGGTTGGACCTTAAATTCAATAACTGGTGTTCTTATAAAAGAAAGGAGAGGGAGAGTTGACATATTGGAGGCACACAGTGGAGAGAAAGCCATGTAAAGACGATGCAGAGATTGGAAGTGTGTGTCTATAAGCCAGGGAAGGCCCAGTGTTGCTGGCAGTCACCAGAAGCTAGGGGAGAGGCATGGAATGGATTCTTTCTCAGAGCCCCCAGAAGGAACCAACCCTGCCCGCACTGATTGGACTCCTGCCCTTTAGAACCGTGAGAGAATAAATTTCTCTTGTTTTAGGCTCCCAAATCTGTGGTAATTTGGGAAACTAATACAGTCCTCATCCCTTCTTTAAACCCTTCAGTGATTCTCCCAGCTTCTGGCAAAAGGGTCCCCCATCTTCTTCACGAGCCCCAAGGCTGATGTGCCCCAGCTCCCTCTCTAGTCTCTTCTCTGCCCTTTCCCCACCCGGCCCCTCTACTCTAGCCCCCAAAGCTATTTGAGGAATCTTGCCCATGGGAGGGTCATGTACAAGGCTCTCATGTGTTCATCCTTGTAGCCTAGTCTCAGTCAGGTGTCAACTGAACTTTCTGTCTTTTTTGAATCAATTTTGCCTTTCTACCACCTATGATAAGTGTAGGTGTGTCCAGCACGCTCACCAGATGATGTGTTCTTCCAGGACTTACTCTGTGTTTTATCTTTCTCTCTCTCCTCGCTGGGGCCTGATCTAACGTGTGGAACACTGAAGATGGTTAATACATAATTGTTTTTGTTGAATATATGCCTGACCAACTGAATGAATAATATGGCCTAAGTGGTCTTAACATCTCTTTGTAAACGTTCCTCTTTACTTATACCAGTGGTATTTAAATGTGTTTGACATATTTTTAAATATAACCCTTAGAAAATTTTAAACTATAACATAATACAGAAAAGTACCTAAAATGTATAGTTCAATGAATAAATAAAAAACAAGCACCTATGTAAACTGCCACCCCCATCAAGAAATAGAACATGATTTTAACTCTATAAGCGCCCTGAGCTGATTGTTAATCACACCTCTTATCTTAGAAGTAACCACTATGCTGATTTTGGGGAAAATCATTTGTGAGTTTCATTAGAATTTTTCAATTATGTATATCTCTTAAATTTGCCTGTTATTGAGATTCATATAAATACAATCATCTTGTATTCTTTTTGTGTCTGACTTCTTTTGCTCAGCATTATGTTTGTGAGATTCACCAATGTGATTTTATGTAGCTTCATAGTAGTCTGGCACATAAACATACCAAAGTTTCAGTTTGGGCTATCTGTACCTTGAGGCCACAATAAATGAAATTATTGTGAATATCCTTGTAATATGTCCTTGTATGTATATGCAAACTTTTATTTAGGATATATTCTCAACAGGTAAACACTGGGTAATGTCTTTAGTCTCACCAGATAAAGCACACAGAGGCATACAAAAAATTGAGAAGGTTTTTTTTTTTCCCAAGAAAAAATACTGACCATTGCAGAAAAGCAGTCAGAGTTTATGACATTTTAGTCTGGTGCTCCTTTCATTTCCATCCCCCCCGCCCAGCTCTATCAGCATGTAGCTGTACTAGAGTAGGGCTAACTGTGAGAACCAGCAGCTTTTCTGCTGGAAGAGGCTGACTTGATTTTGGTGCAGTATGCAAAGAAACTGCATGACACTAGGCATCGTCAGAAATGGTAGCAATGTAAGTGGGAAATGAACAGGGATAACATGAGGCTGTGATCCTAGCTTTTGCAAGCAACAGACTAGTAGACTAGCCAGAAATTTGTTATTCAGGGAATGAGACAGCCTTGGTTGTCACCTAAAAGCTCCTGTACATTCCTGGTGGGATGGAAATCTATGGATATACACCAGCTTGTGCATATGCTTAGAAGAGACTAGTGATAACCCTTGCTATCCATATAGCTCTGGTTGAATATGATTTAGTATGAATGCACAGAAGAGAATTGAGATTGCTCAGTGGAAAATACAAACTGGGAAAGACTTGTAAACTGTGTGAACTTGAATGCTTTCTATAAACTTACACACAGATCCATTGGCAAAGGGTGGAAGCCTTATTGGCTCAAGGTGTTTGGGCACAACCTTTGACCAATCACTGACTGACCATTAAATTATCTTTACACAGGGAAAACCCTAGGAAGCCTGGCTTAAAAATGAAAATAAGAGTAAAAACAAACAAACAAACAAAAACTGTAGCAATACGAGTGGCTGTACCATGGAGAAGACAGTAGTCCCAGTGTGTTGTAAAATGAAGCAACCACCAACACCACTGAAAAGAGGGATAAGAATTCAGAGTTGCTATAATGTATTATTTAAAATGTTTGGTTAAAAAACATATGAGACATGCGAAGAAACAGAAAAATGTGACCCATACAGGAGCAAAAGCAGCCAATCAACATTGTCTCTTAAGGGGGCTCGATATTGGGCTTAGCACACAAAGACTTCAGGGCTGTTATTATATATGTGTGTAGAGAATTAAAAGACGGTATGACAGTATTTATACTTTAAATGACTTATCAAATAGAGAATCTCAATAAAAGCAGATATGATAAGAAGAAAACTAAATAAGAATTTTGTCACTGAAAGTGAAATAACTGAAATGAAGAATTCACTAGAAAGGATACAGAGCAGATCCGAGCTGACAGAAAAAGGGTTCATCAAACTTGAAGGCAGAGCATCTCATCTGAAGAATAGAAAGAAAAATGAATGAAGAAAAATGAATAGAGCCTCAGAGATCTGTGAGGTAAAGAATAACTATATATGTATGACAGGAGTCCCTGAAAGACAGGAAAGATATTAAAAAGGGAAGAAAAAACATTTGAAGAAGTAATAGCCAGATTCTTCCCAAATTTGAATAAAAATATTAATTTGTATATCTGATAAATTCAGTAAACTCTGGTAGGATAAACACAATTTCAGGAATCTTGAAATTATCAGACTAGGAATTTTAAAAAACAATGCTTTATGTTTCAAAGGCTTTAATTGGAAACCGTAGACAACATGGTGGATTTCGTAAGCAGAGAGACAGAAATTCTAAGAAAGGTTTTAAAAATGCTAGAAATAAAAAAACATTGTAACAGAAACAAAGAATGTCTTCAATGGGCTTATTAGTAGATTGGACATGGCTGAGGAAAGAATCTCTGAGCTTGAGGATATGACAGTAGAATCTTCCAACAGAATCTTTCTCAACTGAAAAACCGAAGAAAAAAACTGAGGGAAAAAATTGAAAAATAACAGAACATAATATCCAAGAACTGTGGGACAACTACAAAAGGCATAAATACATACAATGGAAATTCGAGGAGAAGAAAAAAGGAAAGGAACAAGAGCAATATTTTACCTCAATGACTGAAAATTTCCCCAAATTTATATCAGCCACCAAACCACACATCCAGGAAGCACAAGGAACACCAAACAGGATAAATGTTTAAAAATTCTATACCTAGGCATATCATAATCAAATTTCAGAAAATCAAAGATGAAGAAAAAAAATCTTGAAGAAATACAGAGGGACAAACCACCTTATCTATAGAGGAACAAAAATAAGAATTACATCTGACTTTTCATCAGAAACCATACAAGCAAGAAGAGAGTAGAGTGAAATATTTCAAGTGTTGAGAGAACAAAATGACCTATCTAGAATTCTGCACTCTGTGAACTTACCCTTCAAAAGTGAAGGAGAAATAAGACTTTCTTAGGTGGCAATTCCTCAAAGACCTGGAAGCAGAAATATTATACCATTCAATCCAGCAATTCCCTTTACTGGGTATATACCCAAAGGAATATGAATTGTTCTACCGTAAAGATACATGCATGCATATGTTTGTTGCAGCACTATTTACAATAGCAAAGACATGGAACCAACCTAAATGCCCATCAATGATAGAATGGATAAAGAAAATGTGGTACATATACACTGTAAAATGCTATGCAGCCATAAAAAGGGTCAAGATCATGTCTTTTGCAGGGACATGGATGGACCTGGAGGCCATTATCCTCAGCAAACTAACACAGGAACAGAAAACCAAACACCACGTGTTCTCACTTACAAGTGGAAGGTGAATGACGAGAACACACGGAGCATGGACACGTGACAGGGAGCAATACACACTGGGGCCTGTCAGAGGGAAGGGGGTGGGAGGAGGGAGAGCATCAGGAAGAATAGCTAATGGATGTTGGGCTTAATACCTGAGTAATGGGATGATCTGTGCAGCAAACCACCATGGCACATGTTTACCTATGTAACAAACCTGCACATCCTGGACATGTACCCCTGAACATAAAAGTTGGAAATTTTAATCAAAGAGATTTTTTTTTTCTTAAACTGAGATAGAGTCTCACTTTGTTGCCCAGGCTGGAGTGCAGTGGCACGATCTCAGCTCACTGCAAGCTCCACCTCCCAGGTTCAAGTGATCCTCCCAGCTCAGCCTCCCAAGTAGCTGGGATTATAGGCACACACCACCACACCTGGCTAATTTTTGTATTTTTCGTAGAGACGGGGTTTTACCATGTTGGCCAGGTTGGTCTCAAACTTCTGACCTCAGGTAATACATCCATCTTGGCCTCCCAAAGTGCTGGGATTACAGGTGTGAGCCATTGCACCCAGCTGATAAAAAGAGACTTTCTTAGACAAACAAAAGTCTAGGGAATTTTTTTACCAATAGACATGACTTGCAAGAAATGTTAAAAAATTCCTTTAGAGAGAAGGAAAATTATATAGGCCAGAAACTTGGATCTACACAAAGAAAGGGTTTTAGAGAACAGATAAATAAAGGTAAATTTTTAAAAATTACTTTTCTTATTTTTAATTGATTTAACAGATAACAATTTGTTCAAAATAATAACAGCAACAATATAGTTGAATATATATGTGTTTGTACATATATGTATATATCTACACATATATATGTGTGTATAAGTAAAATAAATGACAGTATGTGTAACAGTATGAAGTAAAAGTATGAAGAACAGTATGAAGAACAGCAATGACACAGGGGATAGGAGAGTGGAATTAGAATTACTTTGTCGTTGTTAGGTACTTGTAATACACATTAAGTGGGATAATGTTATTTTAAAATAGACTTGGATTAGTTTTAAATGTATATTAAAAATTGTAGGGCAACCAAAAGCAATATAATTGATAGGCCAATAAAGGAGAAAAATAGAATCCAAAAGATATTTAAATATGCAAAAAGCAGAAAAAGTATGGAAGACAAAAATAGGAACAAAGAACAAAAACAGAAAATAGAAAATAGTAACAAATCTGGTATATGGTAATCCAACTACTGTCAATGAACATCTTAAACATCAATGGCACAAACATGTCAATTAAACAACAGATTGTCAGTATGGATTAAAAAACATGACCCAATTATATGTTGTCTAGAAGAAATCCACTTTAGATATATAAGGACATATACAGATGAAAGTAAAAGGATGGAAAAAAACAGAACATGCTAATACTAATTTTAAAAAAGTGGGGCTGGAGTGATGGCTCAAGACTGTAATCCTGGCACTTTGGGAGACCAAGGTCGGTGGATTACTTGAGCTCAGGAGTTCAAGACCAGCCTGGGAAACATAGTGAGACCTTGTCTCTACAAAAAATAAAATAAAATTTTCCAGCTGTGGTAGTGTGCATCTGTAGTCTAGCTACTTTGGGGCGGGGGCACTGAGGCAGGAGGATTACTTGAGCCTGGAGGTCCAGGCTGCAGTGAACCATGATCACAGCATGGCCCTCCAGCCTGGGTGACAAAGCAGAATCATCTCAAAAAAAAAAAAAAAAAATCAGACAGAATAGACTTCAAAGCAACAGAGCAAGGAAAATTATTGGGGATAAAGGGAGGTATTACAAGTATTTCAAGAAGATAATTCTTAATAAGCAGGTGCAAAAGTTGGTAGAATTGCAAGGAGAAATAGATGAATCCACTGTTATAGTTAGAAACTTCAACAGTCCTCTGTAAGAAATGGACAGATCTAGCAGGCAGAATATCAGTAAGGATATAGTTGAACTCAACAACATTATTAATCAGCTAGACAGGATGGACATCTACAGACAACGTCATCTCAGACAGCATCATATACATTTTTCTCAAGCTTACATGGAACCAAGATAGACCACATTCTAGGCCATAAAACATACCTTAATACATTAAAAAAATAGAAACCATACAATGCCTATTCATCAGGCCATAATGGGTTTAACTAGAAATCAGTAACAGAATGATAGCCCTCCAAGTTCTCATATACTTAGAGGTCAAACAACACACTTCTAAATACCACATGGTTAAAAGAATAAATTTCAAGAGAAATTTAAAAATATTTTGAACTCAATAAAAATGGAAACACAACTGATCAAAATTTGTGGAATACAGTGAAAGTAGTGCTTAGAGGGAAACTTATAGTATTGAATGCATATACCAGCAAAGAAGAAAGATGTAAAATAAATAATCTAAGATTCCACCTTAGGAAACTAGAAAAAGAAGAGAAAAATAAATTCAAAGTAAGCAGAAAAAAAAGTGATAAAAATTAGAGCATAAATAAATAAAATTGAAAACAGAAAATCAGTAGAGTAAATCAACAAAACCAAAAGCTGATTCCTTGAAAAGACCAATAAAATTGATGTCACTAAGCAGGTTAAGAAAAAAGAGAAAGCGCAATTTGAAAATATCAGAAATGAAAGATAAGACATCACTACAGAGTCCATAGATATTAAAAGCATAGTAAAGAATATTAACAACTCTATACCCACAATTTTGATAGCCTAGATGAAATAGACCAGTTTCTTGAAAGGTACAACCTGCCAAAACTACTCAAGAAGTAATAGACAATTTGAATAGGCCTATATCTATTAAATACATTAAATCAGTAATTAATAACTTTCCAAAGCAGAAAACACCAGGTCCAAATGAGTTCACTGGTGAAGTCTACCTAATATTTAAGGAAAAAATTGTACCAATTCTCTATAATCTCTTCCAGATGGTAGAAGCAGAGGGAATTGTTTCTAACTCATTCTGTGAGGCCAGTATTACCTTAATACCAAAACCAGATGAAGGCATTAAAAGAAAAAAAACAAAAAACAACAAAAAAAACTACCGACCGATATCTCTTATGAATGCAGATGCAAAATCTTTGATAATAAATTAGGAAATTGAATTCATATTTGCTAACTGAAAGAGTATTATACACTGCAACCAAGTGGGATATATTCCTGGTATGCAAGGATGTTTCAACATATGAAAGTAAAGTAATCAATTACTTCAACAGTCTAAAGAGAAAATCACATGATTATATCAATAGATACAGAAAAGGTAACACTCAGCAAGCTAGTAATAGGAACTTCCTCTACTTGATAAAGAACATCTACTAAAAGCCTGCAAGCTAACATCATACCTAATGGTGAGAAACTTAAAGTTTTTCCATTAAGGTCTGGAAAAAGTCAAGGATGTCCCCTTTCACCACTGCTTTTCAACATTGTACTGGCAGGCCTAACTAATGCAATAAAAGGCTATGAAATGTATACAGACTGGGAAGGATAAATACAACTTTCTTTGTTCACAGATGATATGATCATCTGTTTAGAAAATCCAAAAAAATTGACAAAAAAAATCACTCCTGGAAATGATCAGCAATTTTAGCACTACTGCAGGATACAAGGCCAACATGCAAAAGTCAGTTGCTTTCCTAGAGAGTTGGCCCTCCAGGTTGGTGGCTTCCGTATTCATGGGTTCAGTGAACTGTGGATAAAAAATATTCAGAAAAAAAGATGGTTATATCTGTTCTCAAAATGTATAGACATTTTTTTGGTCATTATTTCCTAAACAATACAGTACAACTGTTTGCATGGCATTTACATTATATTAGGTAATATAAATAATCTATAGAAGGGTTAAAGTATATGAGAGGATGTGTGTAGATTATATGCAAATACTACACCATTTAAAGAGACTTGAGCATCTGTGGGTATCCACAGGGGTCCTGGAAGCACTTTGGGAGGCCAAGGAGGGTGGATCACGAGGTCAGGAGATCAAGGCCATCTAGGCCAACATGGTGGAACCCCGTCTCTACTAAAAATATAAAAAACATTAGCTGGGCATGCTGACACACACCTGTAGTCCCAGCTACTCAGGAGGCTGAGGCAGGAGAATTGCTTGAACCCAGGAGGTGGAGATTGCAAATCATTCTATTATAAAGACACATACTGGGTCTTTATAAAGCCGAGATCACGCCACTGCACTACAACCTGGGTGACAATGCAAGACTCTGTCTCAAATAAATAAACAAATAAGTTAACCATACACTTACCATATGACTCAGCAATCCCACTCAATAAGAAGACATCTATTCAACAGAAGTGAATACTTATATTCATATGAAAACCTATACATGAATGTTTCTGATAGCTTTATTCATAATTGCCCCAAACTGAAAACAACCCAAATGTTCTTCAACTGGTAAATGGATGAACAGACTATAATACATTCACACCATGGAATACTACTCAGCCAATAAAAAGGAACTATTGATATATGCAATAACATGAATGAATGGCAAATGCATTATAATACATGAAAGGAGCTAAATTCAAAAGACTACTTAATTCCATTTACATGACATTCTCCTGGAAAAGACAAAACAATAGAGACAGAAAACAGACCACTGGTTGTCAGGGGTGAAGGTAGGGTGAGTTAATGAAGGGAGCAAACAAGAGAATTGGGGTGGAAAGCAGGAATGGAACTGCTCTGTGTCTTGATTGTGGTGGTTATACAACTGCATGCATTGTCAAAATTCATGCAACTGTTCACCAAAAACTGTGTTGCATTTACTTGTATATGAATTTTAAAATAAACTTTTAATAGCTTTTTAAAAAGGAGAGAAGAGAAAAGCTTCATTTTAAGCTTGATTAGCTGAAGTCAGACATTATCAAATGGTCTTCATTTTTAAAAATTGCCTATTTTCTCTTTCTTCTGCTAAAATTAAGCTCCATAAGAACAGAAGCTTTGTTTGGTTTGTCCACTGATGTATCTCTAGCATCTAAAACAGTGGTGTTAACAACAGCAATGAACTCATTGAATGCTTACTTAGTGCACTTCATATATTTTATCTTATTAAATGCTTAAAACAACTCATTGAAGTAGATGCTGTCAGTATCCCCATTTCACAGATTAGGAGACTGAGACACGGCAAGGTTGGGTAACTTGTTCCAAACCATACGTTCTTAAGAGGTGGAGCCATGATTTGAGCCCAGTCAATTTGATTGGACCCACATCTTTAACTACTAGTCTAGACAGTTGGCTAAAGGGCACAGGAACAAGAAAAAACATACCTTGCTTTGAGGATTCTTCTTCCCCGTCAGGTCATGCTTATGTGGGCCTGTCCATTAGAACATTTCCCTGGAATTCTTATATACTAGCGTGGGAGAGAGAAGCCCATCCTTTCTTCTTCTGCACGAGTGTGCTTGGATAGGCACTTTAACTTAGAATTCTATGAAGATAGTATGGAGTTATTCAAGATTGACTGAGCCCATGTTATGGAATGAAATTAGACACAGTTCACAATAGAATTAAGCAAAACTTGTGTGCATTAAACTATAGTAATTATGCTGGCTTTAATTTCCAATTATCTCCTAATTAAAAAGCATTAGGAATAACATTTAGACATACTTTTGGACAAATGTGATTATTCTTCTGGTCCAAGAGAAATCTCTTGTGCTAAATTCCACTGGTCTGTGAGGACTACAGCATTCTTGTCTTATGAGTCTCTGCTGGGATTAGTTATTTCCTTTCATCAGAGCACTTAATATTTATAGCAGGCTGAAACATGACTCTCCAAAGATATTAGGTCTTAAGCTTTGGAACCTGTAAATGTCACTCTATTTGGGAAAAAAGTCTCTGCAGATGTAATTAATCTCAAGATAGGGAGGTTATCCTGGATTATCTGAGTGGGCCCTCACGTGTCATCATATGTATCCTTAGAAGAGGAGCACAGTGAGAGCTTTTACACATACAGAGAAGAAGGCAATATAAAACAGAGCAGAGAGATTTCAAGGTGGGCCTTGAGGACTGGAGTGATGCAGCCACAAGTCAAGGAATGCAGGCAGCCACAAGAAGCTAAACGAGGCAAAGAATGAATTCTTCTCTACAATCTCTGGAGGAAATGCAGCCACTCCAATACCTTGTTTTTTGTCTAATGATACTGATTTCAGTCTTTTGGCCTCCATAACTGTAGGGAATAAATTTCTATGTTTTAAAAATATTTTTTTTGTAGCGATGGGGGAGTCTCACTATGTTGCCCAGGCTAATCTCGAACGCTTGGCCTCAAGTGATCCTCCTTCCTTGGCCTCCCAAGACAGGAATTACAGGTATAAGCCATGCCCAGCCTAAATTTCTGTTGTTTTAAGCCACCAAAATCTGTGGTAATTTGGTATTTGTTTCAGGTTTTAATTAATTAGTATTAATACTTATACAGCACTATTACCTGAAACATCCTATTTGTCTCAAATTCCTCTGGATACAAAATTTTTATCAATAGCATTACAATTTCTCTAAAAATATTTTGTAAAATGTTAGTCGCCTCTCTACTTATTGACTCACATGGTAGTGCAAGTTTGTACTTCTGTCTCACCCTCTCTTTCCCTCTTTCCCCCTCTCTTACTCACATACTCTTTGTTTGGGCTTTGTGATGCTTTATTTTAGTCTGTTTCTGTGTTTTCTGTTCTTCTGAGATAAATTAGGAGTCTTATTCTTGTTTATCTTATTAAAAAAACATTGCTATTAGAGGTCAAACTGATATGGATTTCCTAAGGAGAAGAAACATGAATGTCCCCCATGGTTGCAAAGGCCTGATGGTTACTGTTTCATCATTTTATGCTTAATACCATATAAGGAACACTTTCCTCCTGAGATGTCTTAAGAATTTTTCTATACTTGGAAATGAATGTGGGCATCTAGGATTAAAAGACCTAGTATTAAATCTCAGTTCTCACACTTCTTAATTGTGTGACCTCTTGTAAATTGCTTCACTTTTACCTAAAGCTTTGGAGTTTCTCATCTGTAAAATAGGGGTAGCAGTAAGATTGATGTAAGAAGCAGAGGAGTTGATGTATTCGGATCACTTTAGAACAGTGCCTGGCCCATAGCGAGCGCCTGGCAAATGCTGCTGTTCTCATCATCACCATCACTGTCGCTGTCTAGTGTGGGGCGTGTACTATCTGTGTCTGCATCTGCGGAGGGACAGTTGACTTACCACCTCTTTAAACGGGCTCTCCTGCTGTAAGTGGTAGCCCAAGGAAGGACATGCCTTTCTTTTTCACATCTGACCAGGAGGGATGGATAAAAGGCTTTCAGTCTGAAGTGTGTCTCATTTTTATCAGCCATTATTGTCTGTTGGAAACAATAATTTGGTTGGATTACTTAAAATAATAATTGAATTTCTCAATTTCATTTTTTAGCATAGACATTCAGACAAAATTTTCACAAACCAGCTTTGAAATCAAGGGATTATAATTCTGTTATATCCATTCATTCAACATATATTTACTGAACTCCTATGGAGTAGCCAGCCCTGTGCTAAGTCCTGGGAGCATAGCAGTGAACAGAATGTTAAATCATGCAGAAAATGTAAGTCCTGGGAAGAAGTTTGGATATCATCCTAAATGCAGTGGGAAACATTTGAAAGGACTTAAGCCATGGAGTTTTAGGAGTGTAACTTTATTTTTGCTTTTAAGGATATTTTAAAAAATTCGTTGTGATAAAAACACTTACCACGAGATCTACGCTCTGAACAAATCTGTAAGTGTAGAATACATTATTGTTACTTGCAGGTACGATGTTGTACAACAGATGTATTTATCTAGCTGGACTGAAACTTTAGGTTGTTTGATTAGTAACTCTCCATTTCTCCATCCCCATAACCTCTGGAAACCACTATTTCACCCTCTGATTCTATGAATTGACTATTTTTGATACCTTATGTAAGAGGACTCAGGCAGTATTTCATTTTCTGGGACTCGATTATTTCTCTTTAGCATAATGTTCTCAAGGTTCATCCAGGTTGCCACACATTGTAGAATTTCTCTCTTTTTCTTAAAGCTGAATAGTATTTCATTGTAAATATAGTCCACATTTTCTTTATCCACTCATCTGTCCCTGGAAATTTAGTTTTTTTCCACATCTTGGCTGTTGTGAATAATGCTGTAATGAATATAGGAATGCTATCCTGATTTCAATTATGTGAATACATTCCCAGAAGTGAGATTTCTAGATTATATAGTAGTAGTTTTTTGTTTTTTTTTTCTGAGACGGAGTGTCCTCTGTCACCCAGGCTGGAGTGCAGTTGCGTGACCTCTGCCCACCACAACCTCCAACTCCTGGGCCCAAGCAATTCTGCTGCCTCAGCCTCCCAAGTAGCTGGGATTACAGGCAAATGAACCACACCTGGCTAATTTTTGTATTTTTTGTAGAGACAGGGTTTTGCCATGTTGGCCAGGCTGGTCTCAAACTACTGGCCTCAAGTGATCTGCCGCCTCGGCCTCCCAAAGTTCTGGGATTACAGGCATGAGTCACTGCACCCAGCCAGTAGTTCTATTTTTAATTTTTTGAGGCACTGCTATACTATTTTCCATAGAGGCATCATCATTTTGCATTCCTACCAACAGTGTGCAAGGGTTCCAATTTCTTTTTTTTGTTATTTGTTTGTAAGGGTTCCAATTTCTATGCATCCTTTCTAACACTTATACTTTGATTTTATGATAGCAGCCATTCTGACAGTATGACGTGACATCTCATTGTGGTTTTCACTTGCATATTTCTATGATTAGCGACATAGAGTATTTTCTCATATGCCTATTGGTCATTTGTATGTCCTCTTCGAAGAAATGTCTGTTCAAGCCCTTGGCTCATTTTTAAACAGGTTATTTATTTATTTTTACTATTGAGTTGTAGGAGTTTCTTATACACTTTGGAGAGTAACCCTGTATTACATATTTGCTTTGCAAATATTTTGTCACATTCTGTAGCTTGTCTTTTCACTCTGTTGATTGCTCTAATTGCTATGTAAAAGACTTTTAGTTTGATATATACAGTCTCACATGTCTGTTTTTATTTTTCTTGCCTGTATTTTGGTGTCATATCTATGAATTCGTTAACAAGACCCATGTCATCAAACTTGCCCCCCATGTTTTCCTCTGGGAAGTTTAGAGTTTTAGGTCTTACATTTAAATATTTCATTCATTTTAATTTTATTTTTGTATATCATGTAATATGAGTCCAATTTTATTATTTGGCATGTGGGTATCCAATTTTCCCAACACCATTTACTGACAAGACTGCCCTTCCCTCATTATTTATCTTGGCACCCTTGTCAACAGAGGATCAGTTGACCATAAATGAGAGGATTTATATCTGGGCTCTCTATTCTGTTCATTGCTCTACATACCTGTCTTTAGGCCAGTACCATACTGGTTTCCTATGTAGCTTTATTAAGGTATAATTAACAAGCTAAAATTACATGCATTTTGATATATATATATATATATATATATACACACACACATACACATATACATATACACATATACACATACACATATACACACACACACACATATATATACACATTGTGGAAAAAATGACCACAATCAAGGTAATTGATATGGCCATCACTTCACATAGTTGCCTTTGTTCTTTTGTTGTACCTGCTTTTTTAGCAAATTTCAACTCTACAATACTGTATTATTAACTATGGTCACTATGTTATATGTAAGATCTCCAGAACTTATTCATCCTGTGTAACTGAAACTTAGTAACCTTTTAGTTATAGTAATTTTAAATATTTTTGTCTTTTCACTTTCATACTAGAATTAAAATTTATTGACCTATCACCACTAGAGTAATATAGAATTCTGTATCTATCTGTATATTTACCTTTACCAAATTTTATACTTTCTTACGCTATCATGTTGCTATTTAGTGGCCTTTTGTTTAAACTTGAGGAACTTCCTTTAGCATTTCTTGTAATGCAGATCAAGTGGTACTGTACTCCCTCAGCTTTTGTTTGCCTGGGAAAGTCTTTATCTGTCTTTATTTCTGAAGAAGAGT
The DNA here is from genome assembly GCA_963573385.1 of Cacajao melanocephalus. Lineage (NCBI taxonomy): Eukaryota > Metazoa > Chordata > Mammalia > Primates > Pitheciidae > Cacajao > Cacajao melanocephalus. Next base: position 16,224 of record CAUYLG010045683.1, on the reverse strand, counting down.
TTTGCCAGGTGTGGTATTCTTGGTTGGCAGTTCTTTTCTTTCAGTGCTTTGAGTATGTCATTCCTCTCCCTTGGCTGCAAGGTTCCTGCTAAAAAAAATACACTAATAGTCTTATAAGGGTTTTTTGTATGTGACTAGTTATTTTTCTCTTGGTGCTTTCAAACTTTTCTCTTTATCTTTGACTTTTGATAATTTGATTATAATGTGTCCACATGTGGATTTCTTGAGTTCATCTTATTTGCTGTTCTTGGCCTTTTGCTTTTAGATCTGGATGTCTTTTTCCTTCCCCAGATTTGGGAAGTTTCCAGCTACTTTTTCTTCAAATTATGTTTCTGGACCTTTTTCTCTCTTCTCCTTCTGATACTCTCATAATGCAAATATTGGCATGCTTAGTGGTGTCACATAATTCCCTTAAATTTTCTTCATTCTTTGTCCTAATCTGTTTGGCCTTCCATAACAAAAAACACCATAGATTGCGTTGACTGAACAATAGACATTTATTTCTTACAGTTATGGAGGCTAAGAAATGCAAGATAAAAGCACTAGGAAGTTTGGTGTTTGGCTGGGACCTGCTTCTTGGTTCATAAGTGGCCTTCTTCTTGTCATGTCTTCATGGGGTAGAAGGAGCATGAAAGAGTTCCTGGATTCCCTTTCATAAGGATACTAATCTCGTTCATGAGGGCTTCACCGTCATGACCTCATTACCTTCCAAAATCCCAACTCCTAATACTTTCACATTGCAGATTAGAATTTCAAGTTATAAATTTTGGAGCATTCAGTCCATTGCACTCTTTTTCATTCTTTTTTCTTTTTGCTCCTCTCACTAAGTTATTTCCAGTGACTTGGCTTTAATTTTGTTGATTCTTCCTTCTTGATGATTTAGGTTGCTATCGAACTCCTTGAGGGAATTTTTCAGTTCAGTTATTGTGTTCCTCAGCTCTATGATTTCTGTTTGGTACTTTTTAATATTTCCTATCTCTTTGTTGACATTTTTACTTTGTTCATACTGGCTCTTTTGATATCAGGGAGCATTTTTATGAGAGTTATTTTTAAGTGTGTTAAGGAAATCATATAACTGTTTCATTTGAGTTGGTTTCTGAAGATTTATTTTGCTTCCTTGTTTGGAACATCTTTGCCTGATTCGTGATTTTTCTTGACTCTCTGGATTGATGCCTTCCCATTAGATAAGGAAGGTACTTCTCTGAATCTTTATTGACCGGCCTTGTACAGGGGAAGACCACCATCAGTCATCCTGGTCAGAGATTCTCATGGCCTCTACTAATGCTTTCCCTGCCCAGAGAGAAGTAGGCAGCTGTGGTTTCTGTCCACTCACTCTATGCTGAGCTGAATGTGGGGAGCTATGGTGCCTAACCAGCCCTATCTGCCATCTTCAATATCCTCTGGGCCTCTGGGCAGCTACACTGTGCTGAATCCATCAGAGCTTTAAGGTTGGAGAGACAAATGGCAGTTCTTTAACAAGCTCCAGAGAAGATGGAGCACTGGGCACATAGATTAATTTTTTCCCTTCCCAGGAGAAAGGTGAGAGCTGAGATTTTTAATCTGCTCACTCTGTGCTGAGTTGATGGGGAGATCAATGGTATCCATCAGCCCAAGCTGCCATCTTCATTCTCCCTGAGGCCACAAGATTATGTCAGACTTGTCAGAACTCTAAGCCTGGCAACATAGTAGTTGGTCATCTAGGGAGTCTCCTAGCATCATGGGACAAGCAACCCAACCTTTTTTCTCTTCTAGGTAAACTGGGGAGCCAGGGGAACCATTCCTGGTTATATGGCACTGCACTGGGTACATGATCCAGCAAGAGGACATTCTAAATCCACCTACTGGCTTTGCTAGTCTGGTTTTGCATTCTCCCAGGGTACAGAGACTTCCAACTAGTTTCTAATTTCTGGAAAAGAAAATTTTGAATTGTTGCTGCATTGGCATGCTTATGGGGAGGAGAAGAGTCAAGGGTCCTATTCCACTATCTTGTTCCTACTCCACTGTCTTGCTGATGTCACTCTTGAAAAGATTACTCTCATGGCAATAAGAAGACTGGAGAAGGAGGAGAACATTGCTAGAGGGAGAAGGGTAATGAGGTAAGTCAGTTATTAGCCATTGCACTAGTTCAGAGATAGATAATAATGTATGGACATTGCTAGAGGGAGAAAGGTAATGAGGTAAGTTAGTTATTAGTCATTGCACTAGTTCAGAGATAGATAATAATATATAGACAAGGCCCCAGAAGCATGCAAGAGAAGTAGACAGATTAGCTATGTATTTAGGAGGTCTACTGATGAATTGGATCTAAAGTCTGAGAGCAGGGGAGGGATCGATAATTATGTCAATGTTTTAAAGTGATAATGAAACAGTTGTTGTCACTCATAACATGAGTCATGGTTCTTGTTAACAATTTTTACCTAGGCCCTATGCACATAGGTCATATGCAGCTATAATATACAGCTATCTGTGTTTCCAAATCAATTTCATTTGGCTGTAATATCAAAGTTGTTTCATTGCTTAAATAACTCTGCCTTGATTAGTACCATTAATAGCTATGTGTAAATAAAAGTGTTTTAAATTTTGATTATGACAGTTAAACTTTGCTAATTCAGACTGATTGTATAATTGACTTAAAAGGTTTGAGTTATGTAATGTTTTCAAGAAAATAAGTTGTATTACTTTGAAGTTCATAGACCATATCAGACTATATTAAGAGATACTGTCAAGTAGAAATCCCATAGGATTTACTTACTTTTTTTTTTTTTTTCTGAGTTGGATTCTCACTCTGAACCCCAGGCTGGAGTGCAATGGTGCGATCTTGACTCACTGCAACCTTCATCTCCCAGGTTCAAGTGATTCTCCTGTCTCAGCCTCCCGAGTAGCTGGGATTACAGGTGCCCACCACTGTGCCCGGCTAATTTTTGTATTTTCAGTGGAGACAGGGTTTTGCCATGTTGGCCAGGCTGGTTTCGATCTCCTGACCTCAGGTGATCTGCCTGCCTCGGCCTCCCAAAGTGCTGGGATTTCACATGTGAGCCACCCCACCCAGCCAGGATTTACTTTCATGGTTGATAAAATGGTTTTAGTTAGCATAGCAAGTATTTGTGATTTCTGTTTCTAAAATGGTTAAAAGTTGTATCATCCATCTTATAGATTAAACACATCCATATCAGCTGTATTTACATTATTTCCTTGGTAAGACCCTTTTAAAAATAGATAAATGTTATCTTATGTTCAAGTTAGTCCTATTTGTTATTAATGGAGTATCAGTAGCAAAGCTTTATATTTTTATAACATCTCAGTCAATATTGAAATGTGTTCAAGGTATACAATGTGATATACATTTGCTTAAGAACTGAAGCATGAACAGACTGCAAAGCATATGTGATCTTCCTTATCATTCTGTGTTATTATCCTTAGTAAGCATTTGTGATTTAACATCCGTCCATGAAACTCTGGCAATCTTACTCGTTATCTTGCAAGCAGGGCATTCACAGTTTTTGACAGACATCTAGAGAAACTATGAAACAATATTTGTGACTATTATGAGAATGAGGCTACTTCTCAATGAGGGAACTCTGCAACCTTTGTGTTCTCCCATCTGAAACAAAATATGTATGGGCCTAGGATTTCAAAACCAAGATTTATTTAGGGTTGACTTGGGGGTGGCCAGTCCCAGAAAGCTTTTCTCTTTTTCACCAGAAAAGACTCTTAACTTCCTCTCAGGCTAAGGCAGCTTCTGATTTGAAGGTCATAAAGACTTAGCTAATAATTCATTTATTATTGGTATTATTTCTGCCTTCATACAGCTTCTATTCTGGTAAAGGATACAGATGTCAAATAAGAAACATAGTATACAAGTAAAGTATGTACAGTAGTTTAAACTGGTATAGAGAAAAGTAATGAAGCAAGATACTCGTTTGTAGGGAGTGGGATGTTCCATTTTTATTTCCAATTTAAAATTGGTAATTAGATTTTCAATAAGTTATTTTGTCATATTAAAAATTGCAATAAACTAAATAGTTACAATCATAACTACTGTCCCTGAGTGCCTACAGTATGGCAGAGGTGGGATAGATATTATTATATTTAATTATCCTACTAATACAAGTATTACAGCATACTTACTATGCTACAAAGAATATGTCAAGCACTGTATGCAGTGTTAACCTCACCTGTCTCACCACACAGAAAGTGAAATAGAACATCTCTCCTTTTCAGAGGAAAACGTGAAGACTCTGAGGTTAGGAAAGCTGTCAAAGGTGACACAGTCATTAGGGCCAAAATGGGAAATCATCGTTGAAGTCAGTCTGACTTGGAAGCTTACAGCTGTTTCCTAGAACCTGGATCACCAGTCAAAAGTGTGATTCTGTCCTTTGTTTCTCCTGCCTCAACACCAGGAGCTATTTGTCTTTTTCTGAACATATTTTATTAATGCTATAATTTCTTCTTCTTCTTTTTTTTTGAGACAGAGTTTTACTCTTGTAGCCCAGGCTGGAGTGCAACGGTGTGATCTTGGCTCACCGCAACCTCTGCCTCCTGGGTTCAAGTGATTCTCCTGCCTCAGCCTCCGGAGTGGTTGGGCTTACAGGCATCCACCACTATGCCCGGTTAATTTTTGTATTTTAGTAAAGACAGGATTTCACCATATTGGCCAAGTTGGTCTCGAACTCCTGACTTCAGGTGCACTGCCACCTTGGCCTCTCAAAGTGCCTCATTTATTCTTTCATTCAACATAAATTCATTGCGCTGAGTTCATTTTCAAAGATGAAGAAGTTACACCCTTAATGAAGGACCTGTGGTCTGATGGGGGGAAACAGACATACAAAAATTTACTTTTGTAAAATCCAATTCATTTTATAATAGAGGTATGAATGCCATGGCAAAGCTCTGAAGCCTTTCTGATGTGATCTCTGAACTTAGAGAAGGCAAATGCCTCAAGCTTTTTCTGATTGTTACCTTCACTCAGCATTTTAGATCATGACCAATACGCATGCACACATACATACAAGTGAAACTAAATTTTTATGAAAAACATTTATGCCTAGTACAGACACTGTATTCTGATATTTCCTAGTTTCTTCTCTTGAAATAAAACTTTGATCTTGACACACTGTAAGAAGATGGGTCATTTAGCTAACCCTTGAGAGATGAGTCAGATGTTTAAACGGTGAGGTTAGTTTTAACATCCTGTACCTGTACTTGAACTACCTTTGGGACTGTTTCTGGAGAGTAAGTTTAGGAGTCTTTAACATATATATCATAGATGAGCTTGATGAGGGAGAGGTGGCCATAGAATGAGTAGAGAGAAAGGAGTCAAAAGAAAAGTCCTGTGGGAATGAGGGCAGGTCCCTCATTGAAGTTGGAGGAGCTAGGAGCATGAAATTGAAGAGATTCAAGAATCAGGGAGGTGGTTAGGGTCCAAGAAGCCATGGATAGAGAGTTTCAAAAAGGATGAATTAGGCCGGTGCGGTGGCTCACGCTTGTAATTCCAACACTTTGGGAGGCCCAGGCGGGCGGATCACGAGGTCAAGAGATTGAGACTATCCTGGCCAACATGGTGAAACCCCGTCTCTACTGCAAATATTAGCTGGGTGTGGTGGCGCACACCTGTAGTCCCAGCTATTTGGGAGGCTGAGGCAGGAGAACTGCTTGAACCCGGGAGGCGGAGGTTGCAGTGAACTGAGATTGTACCACTGCACTCCAGCCTGGGGCCTGGCGACGGAGCGAGACTCTGTCTCAAAAAAAAAAAAAAAAAAGATAGGATGAATTAGGGAATGGACAGACAGCAAGTAAAGCAACTGCGAGAATTACTACTCTTTCTGAATGAGGTCATAGAGAGAGACAACAAGATTGTCAATTAAAGAACTTGGAAAAACTGTTACCTTTTTTTTTTAGAGTGATGAGGACTGCATGTAATTTAGGAAAGGGCTTGAAGGTAGGAATATTACATTAAGGGGAAAATAGACCAATGTTGATTGGCTATAAGACACAGAGGAAAGAAGGGATTCAAATATGTTGTTAAGATTTTGGGTCTGGACACTTAGGGCAACACATGAACATAATTAGAGAAGTTAGGAGAAGCAGAAGGAACTAGATTTTTTATTTTAATAAGGCAGGGACAAATAGAGATTCTTTTGAATATGTTGGTTTGGGGATTCAGTGTCATAACCTAATATAAATGTTCTGTAGCCCACCTGAAATACGGCATTAGTTTGGGTGGAATGTCAGGGTTGGAAATGTAAACTTTAAGTGTCATCCACAGAGAGCAGTTATAAGAATGGAGTTTCTTGTAGCTTTAGAAAGTGGAGAGCACATGTCTTAGACTTTGACTCAATTTATCTCATTTAGAGAAGCCCATCTTCTCACTAGTCTAATTATATATCACCTAGAATGGTGCTGGTCCCTAATATGTTTCAATAAGGGGTGTGTGTGTGTGTGTGTGTGTGTGTGAGAGAGAGAGAGAGAGAGAGAGAGAGAGAGAGAGAGAGAGAGAATATAATGCTGGTTGTGTTCATGGCAGATGATGATGAGCTTGAAGTGTCAATTAAAATTCCAAGGAAGAAGACTGCCCAGAGAATTGGTGGTTAACTAATCCAGTTACAAAAAGTATAAAATAAACTCTATCATTCTTAACCTTAATCTCATCAATGTTCATTCTTTTTTTTTTTTTTCTTGAAATGGAGTCTCACTCTGTTACCTAGGCTGGAGTGCAGTGGTGTGGTCTTGGCTCACTGCAACCTCCACCTCCTGGGTTCAAGCAATTCTCCTGCCTCAGCTTCCTAAGTATCTGGGATTACAGGTGTCTGCCACCATACCTGGCTAATTTTTTTTTTTTTTTTTGTATTTTTAGTAGAGACAGGGTTTCAGAATGTTGGCCAGTCTGGTCTCGAACTCCTAATCTCGTGATCTGCCCACCTTGGCCTTCCAAAATGCTAGGATTACAGGCATGAGCCACTGAATCTGTCCACATACCAATCTGTCTCTCTTCTAAGGCCTGTTCACACATACAGTGCCATTCTGCAAATTAATTAAAGATGTCCCCTCTGGACAGATGGATTACAAAATGGCATCCCTTCCTCCCACCTGCTGAAGTCCAGCCCCAGGGCATGGAACTTGGTCAGCATAACTCCTAAATGGATTTTACCCCTATCTGCCCTTCTGGTATCTGGGTAAAGTGTACACACTTCACAGCTGACTGCACATAGCAGCCCTTCCGTTTTTCCCCCCCTTCCTACCTCTCCCCATCATTTCTCTCTTCATCCTCTCCCTTTCCCTCCCCTCCCATTTTTTCTTCTCTCCCTTTTTTCCTTTTCTTTAATTCTTTTTTCCAGGTTATACTGGATGTTAACAAAATAAAATAATTGAGGAGTTTAGGAAACAAGATTTTCATACTCCTTTTTGGAATTGTGGCAAAATATATAAAACATAAAATTTACCATTTTAGCCTTTTTTACATGTACAACTTATGTCATTAAATACATTCACATTGTTGTGCCACCATCACTACCATCCATCTGCAGAACTTTTTCGTCTTTCCTAAATGAAACTCTGTACCTGTAAAACACTACCTCTTCATTCTCCCCACCCACCCCAGTCCCCAGAAACCACCCTTCTACTTTCTGTCTTTATGAATCTGACTGCTCTAGGTACCTCACAGAAGTGGACTCATACCATATTTGTCCTTTTGTGGCTGGCTTATTCTATTTAAAATAATATCTTCAAAGTTCATGCATGTTGTAGGCTGTGTCCGAATTTCCTTACTTTTTAATGTGCATATTCCCTCCTATATATGTACCACTGGTGGACATTTGGGCAGCTTCGACCTTTTAGCTATTGTGAATGGTGCTGTTACGAACAGTGATGTACAGGTACTTACTTGTTTGAATCTCTGCTTTCAGTTCTTTTGGGTACATACACAGAAGTGCAATTGCTGAATCATATGGTACTTTCACGTTCTTGACCTTTGCTTTTTATGAATTGTAGTTTCTTGAAAAGTCTAGCTTTGATATGTTTTATTTCAACAGACATAATACACATGTAATTCTCGTACTGAGTAATCCAAATTGAGTTCTCTTTTCTCTACCTTTAACTATGCCCCGTCACATTCCTGACTGTTAATAACACCTTGGAAGATTCCGTAACTTTCCAGTCACTTAGTTACTAGAGACTAGTGCAGCCTAATTAAACACTCTAGGCTCTCCTCCTCTCCACTCCACCCCCGCCCCCTGACTCGGGTTTGACAGAGGAACCAGTAGGGGTGGGGGATAGGGTCTGCTCTCCCATCGACCTCCCTTCCTGTCCCCAGGTTCCAGCTCCTGCGTGGGGAGGAAGAAAGAACATGTGGCAAGTGCTTACTTATTACTCCCTTTTAAAATAATTCACATAGAGAGTCCCTTTATTAGATGCAACCTAGTCTGTCTATTTAGGCACTCCTGCAATTGATTAGGTCACTGCTTGGACCCCGTCACTGAAATTTCTTATGCTTTGTCAGTTTTGTTGTCGCCCCTAATCAATTGGACTGAAGCTGCTGGTGTTGCACACAGCCTGGGTTAGTTGGTTTTTACGTCTGTCTTTTCAAAAAGCTAACTCTTGGTTTCATTGATTTTTCTAACCTGTACATGTTGGTATGTATGTGTCTTTCCAAGTTCATTTCTCAGTCATTTTTCTGGATTCTTTTTTTTTTTTTTATGAGAGAAAGAAAGAAGAAGAAAGAAAAAAGAGGGAGAGAGAACAGAATTCTTGCTCTATTGTCCAGGCTGGAATACAATCTAGGAATAGGTATTAAAAACCTCTTTTATGCCGATAATTGTACTTAACAACAGTGACAGGAAGGAATAAGGGAAGAAAATAACAAACAAACAGCCAACCAATATTTCATTTAAGTCTGTGAAATGCTATGCAAATGCTAAGGAGTGATTTACTTCCAATTGTATAGTCACTTTCAGAATAGGTGTAATATGATACTGAGAAAAATGTACCTTCTGGAGACCTGGGATGAAGAATTCTATAGATATTCACTAAGTTTACTTATTCTAGGTCTAAATTCCCTATTAATTTTCTATCTCGTTGATCCGTCAAATATTAACAATGTGGTGTCAAGATCTCCCGCCATTATTGTGCGGGAGTCTAAGTCTCTTTGTAAGTCATTAAGAACTTGTCTTATGTATCTGGGTGCTCCTGTATTGGGTGCGTATATATTTATGATCATTAACTCCTGTTATTGCATTGATTCTTTTACCATTATGTAACATCCTTGTTTCTTTTAGTCTTTGTTACTGTTAAAGTCTATTTTGTCGGAGACAAAAATTACAACTCCTGTTTTTTTTTTTTTCACTCTCCATTTGATTGGTGAATCTTCCTCCATCCCTTTGTTTTGAGTCTTTGTGTGTCAATGCTTGTGAGATAAATCTGGATACAGCGTACCAATGGGTTTTGACTTTTTGTTCAATTTGCCTGTCTGTGTCTTTAATGGGGGCATTTAATCCATTTAAATTTAGGATTAATATTAATATTTGTGAGTTCAATATTATGATTTAATGCTAGCTGGCTATTTTGCCCATTAGTTGATGTAGATTCTTCATTATGAAGATATTATATTTTAGTAAGTTTTTGGGATCACTGATACTGGTTGTTCCTTTCTGTTTGTAGTGCTTCTTTTAGAAGCTCTTGTAAAGCAAGCCTGGTGGTGATGAAATCTCCCAGTGCTTGCTTGTTTGCAAAAAATTTTATTTTTCCTTCACTTATGAAGCTTAGTTTAGCAGGATATGAGATTCTGGGTTGAAAATTATTTTCTTTGAGGATATTAAATACTGACCCCCACTCTCTTCTAGTTTGTAGGGTTTCTGCTGAGAGGTCTGCTGTGAGTCTGATAGGCTTCCCTTTATGGGTAACCTGACCTTTCTCTAGCTGCGCTTAGAATTTTCTCCTTTATTTCAACCCTAGTGAATCTAACGATTATGTGTCTTGGGGTTACTCTACTTGATGAATATCTTTGTGGTGTTCTCTGTATAACCTGAAGTTGAATATTATCCTGCCTTACTAGGTTAGGAAAGTTTTCCTGAATAATATCCTGAGGAATATTTTCCAGCTTGGATTCATTCTCTTCATGACATTCAGGTACACCTATCAAACCTAAATTAGGTCTTTTCACATAGTCCCATATTTCTTGGAGACTTTGCTCATTCCTTTTTACTCTTTTTTCTCTAATCTTGTCTTCTCGTTTCATTTCATTAAGTTGGTATTTGACCTCTGATATCCTTTCTTCTGCTTGATCAATTCGACTGTTAAAACCTGTGCATACCTCACGGAGTTCTCGTATTGTGTTTTTCAGTTCCATTAATTCACTTATATTCCTCTCTAAATTGTCAATTCTCGTTAGCATTTCGTCAAACCTTTTTTCCAAGTTCTTAGTTTCTTTACATTGGGTTAGAAGATGTTCTTTTAGCTCACAGAAGTTTCTTATTATTATCCACCTTCTGAAGCCTAATTCTGTTAATGGATCACACTCGTTCTCCATCAGGCCTTGTTCCCTTGTTAATGAGGAAGTGTGATTCCCCTGTAGAAGGAGAAGCATTCTGATTTTGGGTATTTTCAGCGTTTTTACGCTGGTTTCTTCCCATCCTTGTGGATTTATCCACCTGTTGTCTTTGTAATTGCCGACTTTCAAATTGGGTCTCTGAGTGGATGTCTAACTTGTTGATTCCCAGCACCAGAATCTGAGCAACCCACTGTGCCGGCTAAAACAGTGGCGTTGAGATTTGTGGTGCTTTTCTGCCTGGGAATCTCCGGTCTGGCTTCCCTCTTCAGTCCCTTTTTCAATCAGCTGAATGGGCAACTCTGCCTTCCCAGAGCTCCAAACATCGACCAAAAGGGGACCCACTCTTGTTTACTCTGCACTGAGAACCACTGCGCCAGGGCACCGGCAAAACCACCGCGCTGGCCACAAGAGTAGTGCTGGCGACCAGTGGGGCTCCTCCGCTGGGAATCTCCTGGTCCGTGAGTGACAAAAATTCGTCTGAAAGTGTGGCGTCCACTCGTTCTCTGCGCTTTCACTGGGAGCTACAATCCTGAGCTGCTGGTAATCGGTCATCTTGGATCTCTCTCTGTAACTCATTTTTCTATAGTCATTTTTATTTCTGATATAATTCAGTAATGTGTGACTAGCCACATTGCCTAAACATTATAATTAACAAGTTCATTCAAATTTCTTTATAAATTTTAGCATGGGTTTAAGTAAACTAGCATTTGCCGTAATCTTATGATTAATTTAATAACACAATAAATCCTTAGTTATTGTAATTATCTCTATTATAATGATGAGAAATCCAAAGACTTAGAAAAGCACATAACTTATCTAAGGTCATACAATTAAGAAATGTAAGAGCCAGAAAACCTACTCAAATTGTTGTAAAACCAGACCCGATTTGATGCCTCTTCATGTTTGTTTTGTCTTTCATTTTAAGACCAAATTATGTATGAAATCCTAAAGAATAAATTTCTAAAAGCTATCTTGCACCTGTGTTTCCCACCCATTTATGTAGTAATGGCTCTAATTCAAGCCATCAACCTTATCTGAGCTGTACATGTAACCTCCATAATGATCTCGCTATTTCTTTTTTCCCCTTTTCCATATTGACTTAAATGTAGCAAACAGAATATTCTTTTTAATTCATGAATTTTCCTCCTGAAGAAAAGTCTGCCTCCCTATTGCCCATTAACCTTTGCTTAGAGGTTTCAAATCTTAATGCCCATAGTAATTGTCAGGGTAAATATTAGAAATGTAAATTGCCAAGGTATGCCTTCAAAACTTTCTGTCCAAGAACTTTATTTCGAGCTTAAATTCACTTCACTTCAATGCATTTAAATGCTCTATTAAATATTCATACAAATCTTTAAAAATCTGTCCTATATTCTTTCCTCTATATACCAGCTCAACCTATCCATGTCTTTGGTTATCTATATTTGGTTCTTGGCTTCTAGTGGAAACACTTAACAAATGTTACTTTGGCTTCTGAATTCAATTTTATTTCCGATAAAACCCATCTAGCCAGATGTATATAATTTTTTTCATTGGGTCTTTTCCTCTTTCTTTTTTCCTGGGGAAGAAATTAAGGCAGCTACCTGGATGAAACTAAGAAAGGAAAGTCACTGCATTAGTGGGAGTTCTTCTGAAAATACATCCAATAGGATATATATTAAAGATATATGAAAGATGATTTACTGTAAGAATTGACTTACATGATTATGGAGGCTGAGAAGTCCCATGGTATGCCATCTGCAAACTGGAGAGCCAGAGAAGCTGCTGGTGTAGTTTAGTCCAAGTCCAAATCCTTGAGAATCAAGAGGGCATATGATGTAACTTTCAGTCTGAGGCCAAAGGTCTGAGAAACATGGATTTGCTGGTACAAATTCTAAGGTGAAAATGCCTCAGAACCTGGAGTTATGATGTCCAAGGGAAAGAAAAGATGGTTGTCCCTGCTCTAGAAGAGAGAGTGAATTTGCCTTTCATTTACGTTTCTGGTCTATTGGAACCCTCAACGAATTCAGTGGTGCCCACCCACCCTGTATGATGGCAGATATTGTTTATTCAATTCACTGATTAAAATGTCAGTGTCTTTCAGAAACACTCTCAAATAATACCCAGAAATAATGTTTACCAGTTACCTGTGTATCCCTTACTTTAGTGCAGAGAACATCTAAAATTAACCATCACAGAGGACAAATCCAATGTCTTTGTGGAGACAATCTCTGGGTAAATGGACTAACAGAATTTACTAGGAGAAATAGACTTTATTGAATGCTCTTAGCAAGATATTTCTGACTAATGCATTACTTATGGAAAAGAAAACTGAAGTCTATGAGGCATACACTGGGGAATGTCTTGTAAGTTATACAATTCTCAGGGAACAAAAGGTAAAATCTTCCATAATTCAAATGCTCTACACTGTGGGAGATAACCTGAAAATATCACTTAGCACTTTCATCACATCTGTGGGACAGAGGAACATGCATGATATTGGAAGGAAGGTATTGGGAGCCACCTTCGTGTTCCAGGCCTTTTGCTGCCTTGCCTACCTCTTGATTTCCTGTGTCCTTGAAATTGCCACTGAAGAATCTGTGATTCCCATCCCTTCTTATTCATAATGTCATTATGTATATTGGCTCAATTTTCTTGTTTTGCTTTATGTTTTCATTAGTCCAAATAAAACTCTTATTCTGTGTTTGCCATCAAAACTGCATATTGCAAAAACCACTAATTCATGCATGATCCTTTGCTACACGTTTGCAGTCATGTGCTGTCCCGTCTTAAGTGTTTCCTCTTTAGCGAGAACGCAGTCAGGTCCTCCTGTATCTTAGGATCTCTAATTTCCAAGCAAAAATTCTATGGGTCTATTAAAATGATAATACTGTTAATTTTTCTTCTCAAAGTGTCTTCTTCATTCAAACTCAACTGTCATGTTACACTTAAAGCCATTTCAGTTCTCACATTATTTTGGGGAACAGTGTTTAATTTGTCCCTCAGAAGGTCCAAGTTGTGTAAAAGCAGTTTTGTTTCTCTTATTAAATATATAAATTCAAAGAGATCTTATTGCAAGTATTAATAGCTTCCCTAGCCTTATCCTCTAGTTCATAACTGTAATACATGATAAATTCATATTCTTCCCATTTAAGAAATGTTGATTATATTTTGGATAATTGATATGATAATCATCAAATATTATTATTTACAACTAACAGACAATGTTCTAAGGCCAAAGCTGACCTCTTGGCTGTTTCAGAATATTCAATGGTAGACCTAGTTTCCTTCACTAGAGTAGACAATCTATTTAAATTCACTATATATTTCAGGACACAGAGATGAAGAATTGTACATTATTAACATCTTCACTTGTTTTTAGTGTTGATCACAGTTATTTATGGGTGACATCTTTTATTCCAAACTGATTTCAGCATAACATTTTATGCTGAACCAAGAAGATTTTCAATGTCATATATTACATATGAAATTAACATTTTAGCCATATCTATAGCATCTTTTCATATATAGTTCATATCTGACTAAGTAAGACTAGGATTCTGAGAGCTTGAAGCAGGTCTAGGGATTTAGCCTATTAATAAATAGACACACAAACGTCTATAAAAGTTACTCTCCCTGAATTTAAAATTAATAATATTGAGCATCTTTTATGCCTTGTAAAACCACTCATATTATACTTCACACAAACCTATAGAGAATGTGATTCCCTAAAATACAAGAATGCATCACTTTGATAAAAACAAATAGTTGTCAGTGAATCTTAGAGAATATGGCAATGCATATGGTCTATGGTGCCATTTATCTGTACACAATCTCGTCAAAACAGATGCCCAAGGTAAGAGGAAGGTAAAACTGAATTTCAGCTAAACATAGCATTATTCTGTCTTCTGAATTGAAATAGAAACTTAGCATTTCTCTTATGAAAGAATTCAATGTTAATTGGTTTACTTATGATATTCACCAGCGATACAAAGACATAATTAACAATTGTTCATTGAGAACCCATTGAAAAAGGATGAGATTGATATGTCAAAGAAAAACTTGCACTGGACAAAGTAAATAGGAAAAGAAGGCTTCATTTAAGGCTTTTGCAAGAGAGGAGTGATACCAGACTTGGTCTGAGCTTAACTCTGCTGAAAGAAGGAGAACATTTTTATGAACTGGGATGAGAGGACCGTTGTCATCTATGTTTACTAGTTTACTTTATCTAAAGCAAAATTAAACTTTCTCATTAAACTATCTTCACAGCAGGAGATAGTTTTACATTTAGAAAAGTGCCTACCAAAGTTAGGCTCCTACTCTCCTAGAAAGACTCAGCGATGAAGATGCTATCTTCCTTGATGAACACACTGTAAAGGTACAGCTACCAGGTCTTTTATTTAAAAAGATATCCCTGGGCTGTAAAACCTACCAGAAACTTTTTGAAAGACTTGCATCTCATGGGGAAGAGAAATAATGTACAATTATAAGTTTTCTAAAGTAAATGATGCTACAAAAGGAAGGTTAATATACTACAGTTTGGGAAACGCCCATCTAAAGCTCAGCCAAGCTTACAGGACCTTAAAGGTCCTCTTAGTCACATAGGGTCACATACGTGGAGCTATTTGATGAATAGCCTAATAGTGGTAGTGCTTCTCTTCTTGCCTCCCCTTCCTGCCCCTGCTCTCCCCTTTCCCTTCTCTCTCTCTCTCTGTCTCTTGCTTTCT
Source organism: Cacajao melanocephalus (assembly GCA_963573385.1). Lineage (NCBI taxonomy): Eukaryota > Metazoa > Chordata > Mammalia > Primates > Pitheciidae > Cacajao > Cacajao melanocephalus. The sequence goes on along the minus strand of CAUYLG010045683.1, from coordinate 978 downwards.
ATTTCTCTCTCATCCGCACACACACTCTTTCTCACTCTCTGAATACACACACACACACAGGCACATGTATATCCATCTCTATATATATTTTTTTTTCCAAAGATCAGATTGAGAATTCTCAAATTGGGCCTTACAGATTGTATTGTAAAGTTATGGCAAACTGGATTCAAATCATTTATTTGTCAATCAGCTGTATGACCCTTGGCAAAGTACATAAACTACTCTGATTAAGCTTCCTGACTGCTTCCGCTGAAATACTGCCGAAAGGATTGACCGGGAAAACAAACAACAGCTAGCCAGCCCAAGACTGCCACTGATATTTCTTGAAGTATTTGCTGAGCTAACAATAGCACCCTTTCTCTGAAGACTTCACCCCAGTGGGAGGATCCTGAAATCCGTGAACCTATAACCTATGGCAACATCTGAATGGAGGCTGATGGACAAATGGCCCAAATCTCCCTGAAATTTGGAACTCGGATTCCAAGATTCCGATTTCCAAGAATATATATATATATTCCTTTTCTTGTCAATACACACAATACAAAAGTGGTGTATTTTTTTCTTGTCAATATACACAATAAAATATATATATATATATATATATATATGTATACTTTGACCTTAGAACATTAAGGTCTATTAGTTGCAAATAATAATAGTTGATGATTATCATATCAATTATCCAAAATATAACCAACATTTCTTAAATGGGAAGAATATGAATTTATCATGTATTACAGTTATGGAATAGAGGATATGGCTAGGAAAGCTATTAATACTTTACGTTAAAAATGCTGTATAGGCTAAAGTATATATATATATACACATATATGTGTGTATATATATATAATTTTTTAATGGAATCTTGCTCTGTTGCCCAGACTGGAGTACAACAGTATAATCAGAGGTCACTGCAACCTTGAACTCCTGGGATTAAGCGTTCCTTCTGCCTCAGCTTCCTAAGTAGCTGGGATTACA